>CM046876.1:239530321-239599189 GCA_025667525.1 Glebionis coronaria | reverse complement strand
TATATATATATATATATATATATATATATATGGGTCGTTTAGGGCCAAATAAAAAGAAAAAAAAGAAAAAAAGGAAGGTGGGTTGTATTAGGCTAGGATTCTTGGAGAAAAACTATATAAGGACTTTTATTATATCATAACTCTCGTAAATCCCTGGAGAATTATTAGATTCGACGGTCACATCAAAAAATTAGGGGTTTTCCATAAATTTTGGGGGTTTTCATAAATCAAAGGTAAATCTTTATAACCCTTTTTAATTGAAGTGTTTTTAATTCTTTCTCAATCATCCAATGATGGATTTAGGTTAGGGTTTGAATTAAAATCTGTATATATATATGATATTATAATGATTATATTAATTGGAGATAATTATTATACATGGTGATGGTAATTAATTAAGCTAATTGTGATAAATGCGTTTTTAAAAACTGGGCAGAATTTTAGGTCACTTGTTTTGATCATATCTAGAGTTCTACAAACACTTATTTTGCGATCCAAGCATGCCTGAATAGGTAATTGAAGTGGATTTCAAATTCAAGAAACTAGAACTAAATTGGAGGTTGGGAGGTGGGTCAAAAACAGGTTACAACAGTCGGAGGTCAAAACAGTTTTGAAATCAGTCGGGTTTAATTTAATGTTTTAAGGTGATTGAGGTACTTAGATGTACATTTTAAGCCCTCTAATAAGCATGGTAGTTGGTTTATATATTAAATAAGAGACCTTAAGGATGGCTAAGCAAATGGGTTAGGGTAAAACCCCCTAATCATAACAAACTTTTTGTATGTTCAAAATCGGTAATATGCGGATAGGCAGAAGTATATATATATATATATATATATATATATATATATATATATATATATATAGATATATATATATATATATATATATATATATATATATATATATATATATATATATATATATATATATATATATATATATATATATATATTATATATATATATATATATATATGTATATATATATATATATAATATATATATATATTTATATATGTATATATATATATATATATATATATATATGTATATATATATATATGTATATATATATATATATATATATATATATATATATATATATATATGTATATATATATATATATATATATATATATATATATATATATATATATATATATATATATATATATATATATATATATATATATATATATATATATATATATATATATATATATATATATATATATATATATATATATATATATATATATATATATATATATATATATATATATATATATATATATATATATATATATATATATATATATATATATATATATATATATATATATATATATATATATATATATATATATATATATATATATATATATATATATATATATATATATATATATATATATATATATATGTATATATATATCGGGGCCTTAACAGTAGCTTTAAGGTTGGGGCAAAAGGGAGGAGTTAGTTGACATATGTAAGGGCATAGGGTTTCTTTTACAGAGATCATGGGTATGGTTAGGTGGGCGTTTGGCTTTTAGTTTGCAGACCTAAAAACCGGGACTATTTTGGGTAAAATGTTAACGAGACGGGTTATGAAGTAAACTAAGTTAAGGGCTTTATAGAGGGGTGTAATGAGATGCTTAGAGCATATAAATGAGGTATATATATATATATATGGGAGAAGGTTAGATGTCCATCATGGGTTGATGAGCCATCTTAGTGTTTGGTTCATGTTTTGATTGTGTGCTTTTGTTTGTTAGCTTTTTGCTAGTGCGCGGATTTTTGGAGAAGCTCAATCAGGTGAGTTTCATAGTCCCATATCTTTTAATGATTTTCACTTCCAGATGGGATGGAAGAGACACTGTATGGTTTTGTAACTAATGCTGCGAATGCTTTTATGGTTTGTGATGGACTTGTGTGTGCACTTATGTGATTAACTTCTATGTGATTCTTGATTGTGTTTATGATTTGGATCGGGGGACACGTATCGTCTCAGTTATTGTGGTTTGACTTGGTACCAAGGGGATGTTGACAAGGCGGTGCCTTGGGGAGGTACATAAATGTGTGAGCATCTATGGGACCAATGGATAATGACAAGGCGGGGCCTTAGGATTGGGACATAGGTGTATGGGCGCCTATGGTACCATGGTGTTTGGTAAGGCTGAGAGCCTTGGATTTGGTTTGGAATGATTGATCTTGAATGTTAGTTGTTAATGCATACTTGTAGCACATTGTCCATATGTTTAGTGGTTTATGGTTGTTCACAGCTTATTATAATCTATTTTCGATTGGAGTCTAAACCTATGACTCTCACCAACATTATGTTGACGTGTTTTATTGTCTCTTTCAGGTGATAAAGTGGTTAAGTGTGAGAACAAATGTGGCTAGGATTGGAGTCGCGTAGGAATGCATTTAGAAGGAGATCCCTGTTCCTTCTTAGTTTATTTTTCTGTTTGTTTCAATAAGTGATACTATGAACCTATATGTTGATTTGTTTGTGTTCTTTGTTTGTCTTGGGTAAGAGGTAGGACTGTTACCTACTTTCCTAGACTCCTACATTGATGAGATATTGTCATGACATTTGTGTCACCTTTTATGACATTTCTAATTCATATAGTTCTCTCTATGGACACGCTATTGTTGTGATGATGTCCATGCGTCGTGTCCCATATTCCGCCATGGTGGGGGTGTGACATTACCGGTCTTAGAGGCATAATAAGTGGGGGTATAATGGTAACACAATTAAGGGTTAATATACACAAAAGTTACTTAAGTTTAACAAAAAGTTCGATTTTGTTACCAAAGTTTAAAACCTAACAACTAGGTTACGAAAGTTTGGTTTACCGGACACACAGGTTACTTCGTATGTATTAACCTATTGATACCGGTAAACCATCTACGTGGCAGTCTACGTGGCAGGGTTAATAGACAGAGATGTTACTAATGTTTGCTAAAAAGTTCGATTATGTTACTAAAGTTTAAACATTCCAGATAGGTTACCCAAGTTTTTTTTTAATTTTATAGAAAGGTTGTTTTAAACATTATATCATAAATCTTTTCAAACCTTATACGCTTTTTACACGTTTGGACGTTTTTTAAACGTTTTTTACACTTTTGTTTTACTTTTTTATACATAAAAACGTTAAGAACATACAAATAAAATGGGTAAAAAATATATAATGTTTTTATAAATTACAAATGTCGGTTGTTATAATAAGAAATAAGGAGATTTTTTCTTGCAAAATAATATAATTAAATCAATATCCTTGTAAATCTAATAATTACATTAACATCTTTACAAAATTTTAAAATACACATACATATTCAAACACATATTTTTATTAATTTTAAATAGATTTAATAATTTTAACTTTTATATAAAAATTATTTAACATGATTTATCACTTGTTTACCCTTCCTGGATAAGTTGATAAAACATATAGGCTCTAGCAACCAATTGCTAAATCATCTACTCGTGTATGTTGTGCTTTGAACTCTTGACTGCAATTTGATTGAATTTGAACAAATTGTTGTTAACTTTCAACTAAATCAACCTTTTTAATAGATGTAGTATAGTTATGTAACATCACATGTAGTTATGTACATGGTAACTGGTTGCAATTAATTATCTTTATGCTTATTGTTAATCAATATCACTAATTTAGACCGCTTGGCGATAAAAGTCATTCATTTTCAATATTAGGTATTTTCTAATTGCAATTTTCAACCCTAAGAAACAGAGTTTAGATATGTGATTAGATCCAGAAAAAGGGTAGAAAGGTAAAACACCATGTTAGATGATATTTATGTAAATGTTTTATATTTTAAGTTAATGTATAAATGGTGAGAATTTATTTTTGACTATATATGTGTATTTTAGTATTTTTGAAAGAATATTGAAGTATATTTATAAGGATATTGACTTAATTTTCAAATTTGCTAAGGAAATGAATGTAAATGACCCGAAGAAATTTGTATAAAGAAATAACAAATGTACTAAAGTAGACAAAAACGAAGGAAGACAGACAAAATAAATGTATATGTGTAATTATTTATTGAGTGTAACTTTTTTATGGTTTAGTAACCCATTTATTAAATTCGTAAACTATAGTAACTTGTTTGTAATGTTTTAAACTTTAGTGATGACGTGGAAAAAGGAACCGGTAAATCATCCGGTTGCCCAACTTATGAGTAACCAGAGGATACTTTCTTAAACGTTCTGTAACCCATAAAAGAAACCCGTATACTTGAGTAATCTATATGTAACGTTTTAAACTTTAGTAACGAAATCGAATTTTTTTGGCAAACTTTAGTAACTTTTGTGTATATTAACCCCACAATTAATCTATATGAATGAGTTGATGCACTTTCACTTACGGAAACAATGATCTTGTTTTTAAGCTTGGTATGGGGAAAGTGAAACTTGAGGATGATAAGTGTTCATGGTACCAAAGCCCTAATTTAAGTCTTTAATTTCTTTATGAGTTATTTCCATCAAAACTGTTTCAAGAAAATCCAAAAATATATAAATAGAATTGCTTTCCTTTGCATTGCATTGTATAAATCAAAATCATGCATCATATAGTGTAGTGTAGTGTAAAAACATTCCATATTGGCCAAGGTAGATTAATTATGAGAAAAGTGTAAATTGGTGCTTTAAAATGTGGCATTACATGAGGTCATGGCAATGATCAAGTGTTGGAGATTTGATATGAGTGAAATATCATATCAATTATATCACAAATCACCCTAAAACACAAAGCAAAATACCTAATTTTGATTCATAAAATGCAATATTATGGGTATGTTTTGTTGTAGTGCTTGTATAGGTAAAAAGATACAATTATGGAGCAAACAAAGGTATTTAAGCTTTATTGATGAAGAAAAGACAAAAGGAGGATGAAAAGTGGCAAGCCAATCAAAGTTAAAGGACCTTTCTTGACAACTTTCAAAGATAAAGGACTAAAACTGAAAATATGGAAAAGTAAAGAACAAAGTCAAATATGGTTAACTCTCAAGTCAAATAGTCAAATCATCAATTGTGTGCAAGTTTGAAGGTTGAAGGATCAGAAATGACAACTTAATGAAGATTCTATCTCAAATCAACATTCTCCTAAACAACAAGGACTGAACTTGCCAAAATTAAGTCAAGTTTATGTTGAATCCGAGTATATATACAACCATCCAATGAGGGGCTCCTATTTGGTTCACATGGATTGCCAACTCACAAGCCAGCTGGCCACTCACAACCGAAATAATAAATACCAAAATCTCAACAGTGTCATCCACTATCCATTATCTCAACCAATCATAAATCATCATTTAGATAATGATCCGAGTGAAAGGTTTTTATCCAATAACAACATGTCATGTGGCACATTCATACTCAAACGAGCCCAGATTCAATATCAACAAAGAGTGATTTTCAGAAGAAGTGTTCTACATCAAACTTGCTCTAAATCAATAGACGAATACACTTCAACCATTGAATTAAGCTGAAATCAACTCAAATGAAAAACCCCAATTGTGTTCTTCAACGGATTAATCAAATTAAGAGATCAAGGACACATGGAAGCTGGGGACTGGCTCCAACATGTCATTTATCCCCAACAAACTCTAGAATTCTTCTATAAATAGCCCAGATCCTTCTTCATTTGTGTAATGTACCTAGTGTGTGAATTTACACATACTTTATATTTTTCATCAAATTCAATTAGTTTTCTAGTTAGCTACTAATCTCAAGAGTCTGACAAACTCTTGAGTTAGTTAGTTTAGTTGTAACAACTTTGTAACAAACATCCACCATTAATAAACCTTCAATTTTCATTCTTCACTCAAATTCACTTCTTATTTCTTCATTATCATACCTATTCAGTTACTGTGTGTTTCTATTGATCAAACTTGATCAATAGAGCTTGTTTGATGCATTTTGGAAGCTTGTAGCTGATTCAGACGGTTCTAGTTCATTTTTGAAGCCAAAAGTTTAGACTGTAGCAGGGGAGATGAGTTCTAGTTCATGATGATGAGTTGATGGTTAAAGGTGGTAGATAGTTGGTGTTTGTATTGATCATAGTTGGCTCAGCGCCTAACTACTCCAACAAATGGGGCTTCTTGCTAAAAGGAATCATTTCTCTCGTTTTAATTTCACTAAACTGCTTTGCCATGCTCAATTCCTAGATATAAGGTTTACCTGCTGAATTGTGACTGATTTGTTGTTCTTTTGGTGTTATTTATATGTTCTGATAGTTAGCCAATAGTCTTATAGCTTTTGATTCAGTCTTACTTGATAAAACTTGGTCTTATTCAACTTAATATTCATCAGTTGGTTATGTAGTGTTCCATAGTTAAAACTTGCTGGTTTTGGTGTCATATTAGTTCATTTGTGATACTTGATAAGTCACTTGTGTTTTCATAAGCTTTTGCTCAAAAAGACTTTTCAAAGTTTTCATATCAGTTCAAAACTAGTGTTTGGATTGAAGGTGTTTTTGTGAATCAGAAGTTGAAACTTGTTGATTTCAGTTCACATACACTCAGTAAGTCATTACAAGTAATTTTAAAATGTTTTATTGTCAAAGATTTTGTCAACAAAGGCAATTGGCCAATAAAAGTCTGGGTCAATTTTTTATCACTCTAAACTAGCAATCTTTGATCCTCTCTCAATTATTTGTTTGTGGATGTTTTAAGCTGATTCTTGTTCCAAGTTATAGCTGAATATATGAGCTTTGAGTTTTTATAAGTGAGACCATACAGTTCTAAGATTTGAGGTAGGAATCAACTTAATAATAAAATGATTAGCAAACTCACTTTTCTGTGATAAAATCAATCTGCTTATTCATTTCCCATAATTCTACTTCACAAAACTAGCAATTTTCTTTCACAAACATGTTTTAAGTGATTTTTGAGAAAATCAGTTTTTTGGATTTCTTGGTCAACGAAAGTCAACCATAAGCACTTTTTGTTTATTTTCTTATTACAGCTTATTGGTTTAACCATTTTCCAAGATTTCTAACATTCCAGTCCTCTTGTCACTAGCTTAATCAGTTTCAGCCAAAAAACCCATTTGTAAAAGTCTCATTCAACTTATAGCTTATTTTGGGCTTATTGGAATGAGCCATCTTGAGTTTTACTGGCTTTTAGCTTAATTCCTTTGAGACACCTAGCTAACTCTTGATTTTAGTCATTTGCAAAAAATTAGAACTGATTTGGTTGAGTAATAAGCAAAACGAGCTTATTGAAGTGAGTTAGCCCATTTTTGGTTAATACTTTTGTTAAATTGCAAATAGGTCCTTAGACTTTTTAGTTTTGTTAATCAGCTTTGTTAAATAAAGTTTTTAGGGTTTGCATTTTCAAGTCCTTTCATTTTTAGTTTTTTATATAGTTGGATTCAGTTTTGCAAATTGTTGAATAGTTGTCATAGTTTGTTACATTTTACATTTTTGGTCCCTTTAGTTTCTGAATATACATAATTGATCCTTATACTTTTACAAAATTTATATTTTTAGCATTTTTACTATTGTGCATTTTATACTTGTATTCTTTGCATTAGTTGTGGTAATTGCAACTTGTTTTCCGGATACGTAGTTATGCTATTTTACTTGTTTTACGTGATTTGTTGAAATAGACATAGATACCAAATACCTTTATTAACACCAAAAACAATTAAAAACTTGAGGTTAATTGGACTTTCAATTTGTCGTGAGTTGGGAAATACGAAATTGAATATGATCAAATATTACCTCGTCAAAAGAGCACGTCTGTTAATACTAAGAAGGTTAGACGTGAGTCCGGAAAGAGGAAAGCCCTCACACAATCTTCCTCAAAGAAGGTTGCTGATGAATCCCAAGGCCATGTTGTGAAGAAAAGTAAGTCCTCGGCCAATGACAAAAACCCAAGACAGCCGTCACCTTTAGTCTCTGCTGGAGGTGACATGCATAAAGAGGCCCAGAAGGCAACCCATCTCTCAACTTATTTAGGAGAGAAGGGTGAAGATGGAGCTCACCCTCAACTCAGTAGTATGGAGTCAGCATTGGTAAGTAATTTAAATCTGAATACAATTCCTATTTCATTACCAATTTCTATCATTTGTCACTCTGAGTCTGCATCAGGGAATGAGGTGTCAGCAAATACAACAGGCGCTGACCCTGGCCTATATGTTTCTAATGATGTAGTCCCCCCCACAATAGGGTCCGACAAAAGGAACCAAAAACATTATCATTGATCTTAACTTATCAAGGAATCTTTCTCAGGATCCATCAGGTAAAACCAACCCTGGTGGTGAAGGACTTGAAATTGATCCTCACACTAGAGGTGATGCTTAGTAGACACCCAAGGGAGTGAATCACACCACTGGCCCTAAGGTGGGACACTTGCCTTCATTTGTATTCAACATGTCTGGTGATGATTTAGAGAAGGAGCTTGGGTTCAGTGAACGAATTCTAGTTAACCTTGATGATAGTGATGAAGAGACTACTGATGAAACACCAAAGCCACCATCCCACATATCTGAAAAGGTAAAAGAATTAACAAATCAAGTGTTGATTCTTTAATCTCAGGTGGCTAAACTGAAGGAAGAAAAGGTACTTGTTGATACTGAAATCTCAACTCTTAAAGCAAGACCAATTCCTCTTTCTGCTGAACAAATCAAGGTTGTCATCATTGCTGCTTTAAAGCCACTAGTCAAAGATATGGCCACCACCACTTCCCTAAAGCAAGAAATGTCATCTCTTATGGACTCCCTCAACAGTGCTACCATGGAGTTTCCATCAGAGTTCACACCACTGCCTGGCCAAGTTAATGAATTGTGTGACTCTGTGTCAAAGATAAAAGAGAGAGTGGCGATGCCGGAGAAACAAAAGTTGACCTTATCTGACGAGGTTCAGTACAAACTGAATGCACTTGAAAATGTTCCAGCCTTGCTGGCCAAGGTATCTGCCACTCTTGATAATATTTGTGGCCTCTTCCCTGCTGGTGGGTCATTAGAAGCTGCTGGGCAGTCTTTTGCTGAGGGGGAGAAAAACACTATCCAACAGCTCTTTTAGAAACATGCACAAAAGAAGTGTTGGGAATTATTTGTTAAGTGTCAAGTACCGTTAGAGTATTCCAAGTACTGTTAGTGTTATGTAAGTACCGTTAGTGTTAACGCGGTACATAGTAAGTACTGCTACTTATAAAGTAAGTACTACTATGATGATTAGGACGAATATATCTTTGTATAAGATATGTCATAGTTATAGTTAGAGTATATCTTATGTGATATACCTAATAGTTAGAATATTGATAATATATCGTCTGTGATATAGTTATCTTTATAGAATATTCTAAGGTTTCTAGGGTTCCTTAATCTATAAAAGGAACATAGGTACAATGTCTTTCATGTACCTCATACAAGTCGATTAATAAGAGAATCGAATAGTTAAAAGTAATTCCGTTCTTCTGTGCTTTATAAGTTAGATTCCGCATAAGTTATTTAGTATTAGTAAGAGTGCTCAAAGTGTTTTAGTTTGATTACAAACTATTATACTAATTCTTAACAGAATATAGATCCAACCAAAGGGATCAACAAGTGCTATCAGAGCATGTTGAGAAACTCTGAAAAGAAGAACACGAACCCATACAGTCCACACATACCAAATCTCAATGTCTCAACCAGATGGTGTTAATGCTCACTTGGATGATGTTCAGAACACTGATCCTGTTCTACCACAAGGACAACCACAAGTTGTGCATCCTGCACTAGCACATGGCGCTCAAGTCGTGAATGATGTAGCTACCTCTACACCAACACCTTCTCATACTCTATCTGCTGTTAAACTCCCAGTTCTTAAAGGTGACAATTATGAGACTTGGGCCATGCAGATGGAACATTACTTGAATCACACAGATCATACTGTGTGGCAAGTTATCAAGAATGGGAACACACCAAAGAAGCTACACTGGTTGCCAGACGGTACATGTTATGCTCTACCTGCTGTGACTGCTGAGCAGATACAAGCAGAGATCAAAGAAAGAAAAGCCAGAACTGCTTTGGCTATGGCTCTTTCTGAAGACATTCTACCTAGCTTTCATCATTATAAAGATGCTAAGTCTATGTGGGATGCAATAAAACTTAGATTTGGAGGCAATGACAAATCTAAGAAAATCAAGAAGATTGTTCTTAAGCAAGAATTTGATAACTTCTCAGTTACCAGTATGGAGGGAATACATGGTGGATATGGAAGGTTCAGCAAGTTGCTTATTCAGTTAGCAGTTTATGGACAAGTAATCCCTAATGAAGAAGCTAATCTAAAATTCTTAAGAAGTGTTCCACCAGAGTGGAAAGCAATGGCTATGCACTTCATCACAAGAGATGATCTGGAAACAATTCCGTTTGATCATCTCTACAACAATCTTAGACCATATGTGATGGATGTGAAAGGCATTGAATTAAAGACAGCAACTGCTTCAAAATCTAATTTGGCTTTTGTGTCAGATGGGAACAACGGTACTTACTTTCAAAATACCGCTAGTGAATCTAGCAGCGGTACTTACTTCACAAATACCGCTGGAGGACTTACAAGCAATACTTACCCACAAAGTATTGAAAGCAGTCCTATGATCTCTCAAAATCCACATGGAAGGTCTTCACCATTATTTAGTGACAATGATGCCTTCTCATTCTTTACTGGACAAGACAACAAGCCAAGATTAAC
The DNA here is from genome assembly GCA_025667525.1 of Glebionis coronaria. NCBI lineage: Eukaryota > Viridiplantae > Streptophyta > Magnoliopsida > Asterales > Asteraceae > Glebionis > Glebionis coronaria. The sequence continues at coordinate 239,588,481 of CM046876.1, read as the reverse complement.
TCTCAATGACTTGTGCCAAATGGATGATGCTGATGTTGAATAGATGGATCTTAAATGGCAAGCTGCTATGGTGTCAGTAAGATCTAACAGGTTCTTCAAGAAAACTGGAAGAAAAATGACTGTTGATCCTAATGAGCCATTAGGATATGACAAGTCTAGAGTTGAATGCTATAACTGTGGAAGGAATGGACACTTTTCAAGAGAATGCAATAGAGATAAAGCTGAGACAAGCAATCTGAAATCCAAGAACAGCTATAGAACCAGTCCAAGAATAACTTAAAGCTTTTCAAGAGGAAATAGCTGGAGTCCTAAAGGAACCAAAGCATTAGTTACTGTAGATGGAGAGGTGAATTAGGCAGAAGAAGAAGAAGAAGAGCTTGGATTAATGGCTCTCTCACATAAAGATACTTAGGTATACCCTTGTTCTAAAGATTGTATTCTTAAATTTAATAGTCTAAAAGTAGAACTAGAGGAACAGTATCAAAGGTTAACACATGCACTGTAGAAGTAGAGGCTTTCAAACAGGGTGTTGTTAAACTAGATGATAATATAGTTTTGTACAAAAAGGCTCAACAAAACTATGAAGAGAAAAATAGGATTTTGACTCTTCAAATGAGGGAAAAAGATATGGAAATAAAAGCTTTTGAAAGACAACTTGTAAAAATAAATTCAGAAAATGAAGCTTTAAAAACCAGTCTTTGTAAAGAGAGGGAAGTGATTAGTCAGTGGCAACAATCCTCTAAGGGATTGGGAAAATTTATTAATTCACAAATGGGGTATTATGATAAAACAGGCCTAGGATATATTGAGGATCAACCTGGGATAACCTTAACTAACAAGGACTTATCAAAAGGTATTTTTGATAGTTCTAGTGAGGTAGATGATACACTTGAAAATGATAGATATGCTGAAGGAATGAAGGCAGTTCCTCCACCAATATCAGGAATTTTCATGCCCCCTTGTAATGATACTAGTGTAGAGTTAGAAGAACCTAAGATTAATAATGTATTTAACCCTAGTACTGTGTCTCAAGAAAATGCTGATGTGACCAAGAATATTGTATATCCACCTTTAATGAACAACTTTGTGTCTAAGGAATCTAAGACTAGTTTTTCTCCTAAGCAGGTAAAAACTCCTAGCAAGATATTGGAAAACAATGAACAACATACTAAAACCAAAAGGGGTGGGATAGGTTTTGAAAAGGTAAAGTCAAAACAACCTTTTGGGTCTTCTTTAAGAAGAAAAGGATGTTATGTTTGTGGTAGTCTAAGTCATTTTATCAAAGACTGTACATTACATGAAGATAAAATTGTGAAACAAAACGCTACACAAAGGGTCATGAAAAACAGTAATGGGAAAAATGCACATGGTTATAGGAAACAGAAACTTAAAGATGACAAACCTAAGTTTGATCACACAAGGGTAGTTAAACAGGTTAAAAATAATCCTACCAAAAGTTTTGTTCCTTGGGAAGTACTTATGAAGCAAGGACTTGTATCCTTAAAGTATGGTAAAACAAGTACCGGCAAGCCTAAATCTACAAGTACTGCTAGACCAAACTCAAGTACTGTTGATTTAAAGTCTGTAAAACGAATGTTCTCTAAGACTTATAAGAAAGGTTTTGAAAAGGTTAAAACACCTAGAAGTAAGGACAAGAACAAACCAGTACAAATGTGGCTTCCTAAAAGAGATATATCATGTGTTAAAGCAAGTACCACTAAAGCAGTACTTAAGTCAAAGAATTTAAAGCACATAGAGTCACCCTATGAATTTGAGTACATAAATGAAACCATGAAGTATGAGAGTAAAAGTAGCATCACTGGAAATGCTTCAGTACAAACTCTTAAATGTGTAGGTCCCACAAGATCCGAGCCAAATGTGGCTTGGGTCCCTGTTAAAAACTAATGAGTTTTATTTATGTGCAGGGGCATCTCATTGATGAATTAAAAGATAAAGGAATTGTAGATAGTGGATGCTCAAGACACATGACAGGGAACAAAGATTTTCTTGCTGAATTTGAAGAATTCAGAGGAGGTCCAATAGCCTTTGGGGGTAGCAAAGGTAGAATCACTGGCAAAGGGAAAATCAACATAGGAAAGTTAGAATTTGAAGATGTTTTCTTTGTAAAAGAATTGAATGAGTTCAATCTCTTTTCTGTATCACAAATGTGTGATAAGAAGAACAAGGTGCTATTCACAGACAAAGACTGCTTGGTGTTGTCCAAAGACTTTGAGATGCCCAAGGAATCTCAAATACTGCTTAAAGTACCTAGGCAAGAAAATATGTACACCTTTAATCTTCATACTATTACTCCAACAGGTGGTATTACATGTTTGCTAGCTAAGGCTTCTTTAGATGAGTCAAACTTATGGCATAGAAGGTTAGGTCATGTGAATTTCAAGAATCTTAATAGATTGGTAAAAAGGAATTTGGTTAGAGGTTTACCTAACAAATCTTTTCAAAATGATTTCACATGTGTTGCTTGTCAAAAAGGAAAACAACATAGAGCCTCTTGTAAGACCAAGACTGTAAACACTGTGACAAAACCTTTGCATCTCTTGCATATGGATTTATTTGGTCCAGTTTCTATTAGAAGCATTAGCCATAAGACCTTTTGTCTAGTCATAACTAATGATTATAGTAGATTCAGTTGTGTTTTCTTTTTAGCCCTTAAAAGTGAAACAAGTGAATAACTAAAGGACTTCATCACTTTAGTTGAAAAGCAGTTCACTAAACAGGTTTTAATCATTAGGACTGATAATGGAACAAAATTTAAGAATGCTGATTTTGATGAATTCTGTAGGTCTAAAGGAATTAAGAGGAAATTTAGTAATCCTAAAACTCCACAACAGAATGGAGTAGCTGAAAGGAAGAATAGGACATTAATTGAGGCTGCTAGAACTATGCTGGTTGATTCACTTTTGCTAAATACCTTTTTGGCAGAAGCAATCAATACTGCATGTTATGTGTTAAATAGAGTCCTAGTAACCAAGCCTCAAAACAAAACACCTTATGAAATCTTGACTAATGTAAAGCCTAACATAAGTCATTTAAAACCTTTTGGGTGTCATGTGTCCATACTAAATACTCTTGATTAATTGGGAAAGTTTGATGGAAAGTCTGATTCAGGATATCTTGTAGGATATTCATTGCAAAGTAAAGCATATAGAGTTTACAATTTGGCAACTAAGAAAGTTGAAGAAAATGCTCATGTCAATTTCTTAGAAAATAAACCCAATGTTCCTGGAATAGGATATGCTTGGATGTTTGATTTAGATTATCTAACCAACTCCATGGATTACTACTCTTTGCAAAAGGATTAGCAAACTAACAATGCAGGTGAGGAGTCAAGTGCAACTAATGCATGTACTCAAGAAGATGTTTCTTCATCTGATGAAGATGTTCACATCTATGTGCCAAACATGCCTACTGTTACTCCCATGTCTACAACTCCCAAGAAGCAAACCATGCCATCAAATGATGATCAAGCCTCCCAGGAGCTTCAGAGGCTTCAAGATCAAGAAAAGAATGCTACATCTACTAATAAGCATTCAGGAGAAGAGTCTTTTGAGTCACAACACTCAGCAGTACATACTATACCTAGCGGTACTTTATTTGCAAGTACTGCTAAGTCAAAATCTGCTAAATCTGCTGACTCACTAGAAGAGATTTTGCAAGCAATGGACGATGAAGACTTATATGCCAGTACAGCTGAAGGAATCTTCTCCAAAGCTTCCTATGATGAGCAGGGTGCAGTAACTGATTTCAACAATTTGGAAACTGAAATTCTAGTCAGTTCTATTCCCACTCATAAAGTCAACAACAACCATCCTGCTACACAGATTATTGGTGATCTAAAATCTGATGTACAAACCAAAAGAAAACTGCAAACCAATATTGAAACTCATGCACTAGTGAGTTATGTCAAACAACAGTAGAGACCAAATCATAAAGATACTCAACATTGTTTACCTCTTTCTTATCTCAAGTAGAGCCCAAAAATATCTCTCAGGCTCTTGATTAAGAAAGTTGGGTAGATGCCATGCAAGAAGAATTAACACAATTTGAGCTACAAAAGGTTTGGATTCTTGTGGATCTTCCCTCAGGTAAAAGAGTAATTGGTACTAGATGGGTCTTCAGGAACAAGAAGGATGAAAGAGGGGTTGTTGTGAGGTTTTTGCACCAGGAAGAAGGGATACACTATGAAGAGGTTTTTGCACAAGTGGCAAGGATAGAAGCCATTAGGTTATTTTTGGCCTTTACATCATATATGGGATTTATAGTCTATCAAATGGATGTGAAAAGTGCCTTTCTATATGGTACTATTTCAGAGGAGGTATATGTCTCACAACCTCCATGTTTTGTAGATCCTAAATTCCCCAATAGAGTCTACAAAGTTATCAAAGCACTTTATGGTCTGCATCAAGCTCCAAGAGCCTGGTATGCAACTTTATCTAAATTTCTGCTAGAACATGGATATAGGAGAGGAACCATTGACAAAACTCTGTTCATCAAGAAAAATGCCAAAGACATTATTCTAGTTCAAGTCTATGTTGATGACATCATTTTTGGTTCTACCAAGAAGACATGGTGTAAAGAGTTTGAAGCTTTGATGAAAGGAAGATTTCAAATGAGTTCTATGGGAGAACTAACTTTCTTTTTGGGACTACAAGTAAAACAAAGGAAAGATGCAATATTTATCAGCCAAGATAAATATGTTGCTGAAATCTTAAAGAAGATTTCATGTATGGATACAAGGAGTACAAGCACACCTTTTGAAGCCAAGAAATGTTTATCAAAAGATGAACATGGAGAAGATTTTGACATTCATCTCTATAGGTCAATGATTGGTTCATTGATGTATCTTACTGCTTCAAGACCAGATATAATGTTTGTTGTGTTTGCCTGTTCAAGATTCCAAGTTCATCCAAAGGTGTCACATCTATATGTTGTGAAGAATATTTTTAAATATCTTAAAAGTCAACCTAATTTAAGATTATGGTATCCTAGAGATTCCACCTTTGAATTGGAAGCTCACTCAGATAGTGATTATGCTGGAGCAAATCATGATAGAAAATCCACAATAGGAGGTTGTCAATTCCTAGGCAGAAGACTCATATCATGGCAGTGTAAGAAGCAAACCATTGTTTCTACTTCTAAAACTGAAGCTGAATATGTAGTTGCTGCTCATTGCTGTGGACAAGTACTTTGGATTCAAAATCAATTGTTGGACTATGGGTTCAATTTCATAAACACCAAGATTTACATTGATAATGAAAGTACTATATGCATTGTCAAGAATCCAGTATTTCACTCCAAGACTAAGCATATTGAAATAAGACATCACTTTATAAGAGATGCTTATGACAAAAAGCTTATTCAAGTCTTGAAGATTCATACAGACAACAATGTAGCTGATTTTTTGACCATGGCATTTGATGCAAAGAGATTCGAATACCTGGTGACACACATTGGTATGCTCAACCAATAACATGCTGCATGTGTTGAGGGGAGGTAATGGCTGTACAAATTTTAATAATTTTTATTTTATAGTCTATGTTTTGTGTTTTTGATGTTATTGCAGGTTTATAGAAAAAGATAAAAGAGGTAACATGTCTAGTGGAAAGCATGAACGGGTCAAAATTGTGAGGTACCGTTGTTACTCCAAGTACCGCTAGCACAAAACCAAGTACCGCTTATGTTCCATGTACCGCTACATGTCCGTTGTACCGTTAAGGGTCTCTTTTGTAAATTTGGTGGTTTCTTCGCGTTTGGGTTTGTTATTTACTTAAATACTTACCCCAATTACGCAATTGATTCACCTAATCTTTTATTTTTCTCTCTTGATTATATAACCTTCTCTCTAATCTTTCAATCATCAAAAATACTAATGGCTGCCTTACAAGTAATCTCTAAGCACAATTTGGTTGTGAATCTTGCTACGAATGATGACTCTCTTAGTTTCCATGAGATGCTTGGTTTCCTATCTCGAAGTCATGTTCGATTCGCACTCACTGTAAGTCCAGTTGTCTCTATACCCATTGTTGAACAATTTTGGGATATTGCTGTTTTAGGTACTCGTTTTGATCAACCTTGCATTAAGGCTAGGGTTAATCATAGGAATATATATGTCACTGAGTTACTGCTACGGGCAAGTTTGAGACTTAATGATGAAAATGGACTTAGTATGCTTAATAATACAGATATTCATGATGGCCTTGCAGCCATGGGCTATGGAGGTGGTAGGGAAAGTCTTACTTTCTTTAAAGCATTATTTTCACCTTAATGGAAATTACTTTTTCATGATATTATTCACTGTTTAAGTTTAAAAAGTACATCTTTTGATCAAATACCTGCTGCATTGGCATTTGTTGGTATTTGTCTAGCAAATAACAGGGTTTTTAATTTTACAAAATTAATTTTTGAAGGCATGACTAGGAATTTGGAAGGGACTAAGAAGTTTTTAATGTATCCTAGATTCATTCAGGCTTTAGTTAGTGACCAAATACCTAACCTACCAGCATTAACTGATACATGGGATGTTCCTTCATTCACAAAGAGAACTTTCTCTTTCTTGAACAAACAAGGCAATGCCGTTTCAGGAACAGTAACACCATTGTTTGCTCATATGTTAGCCCAACCTGCCAATTAAGAAGGTGAGGAACCTAGCAATGCTAGTGCTTCTCAGCAAACTCCTTCTCACTAGAGCTCCCCTTCTCTAGAAGATTCACAATCTTCTTCTCACAATGTTGGTATTCCACCAAACACTGATGAGACGATCCACACACCTGCTACTTCTATTGCTGCTAGTGGTTCACCACAAGCACAAGCACCAGAGTTGGTGGATGTTGCAAATTTAACTGCTTTGTGTACAAGTTTGTCCCAACAGGTACATGTGTTGTAGAAAGATAAGCTTGTTCAAGACAAGAAAATTGCTAAATTGGAAGCTAGCCTACTCAAGTTAAGGAACAAAGTGTCATCTTGGATGAGGCAATATAGATCTGTTCAGAAATCTGCAATTAAGAAGCAAAAACTCAGGAACCACAAGAAAAGGCAACTTAATGCAACCAAACAGGGGAGGAATATTAAAGAACAGGGAAGGAATAATGAAGAACAACCACCTTCTTCTGATAATCAAACAAGGATCTCTGGAAATGACATCAATTTTGAATTGGATGAAGATGTCATGGGGACGTTTAAAGATGGAACTGGTTTAGAGACTGGTGTGGATGGACCTTCTAGTATATGGAGATTCAACAGCAAGACCCACAACCTACTCCAGAGGAACCACAAGTTCAAGAAAAGTTGGTAAATCAACCAGAGGAGCCACAAGTTGCAGAAACATTGGCAACTCAGCCAGAACCATCAGTTCAATCACCACCTTAAGCAAATTGGAATGCTTTCTATGAGAAGTTGGAGGAAATTTCTAATCAGTTTACTGATCTATTACCACAAAGCAATAAATCAGATAAGACTGAAGAAGTGCAAGTTGATATGATGGCTTCCATGGAAGATAAAGTATCTGGGGATACACAAGTGATTGAAGAAACAAGTGTGTCTAAAACTGGTAAAGTCAACTTTGTTGAAGATCCAAGTACTGCTAAGCCGACTGCAAGTACTGCTGACATTGTTGAAGATCCAAGTACTGCTAAGCCAATTGCAAGTACTGCTAAGCCAATTGCAAGTACCGCTGGTGATCATCCTTCACTAGAAAGTCAAATTCATTTGGAGAAAATGAGAGTTTAGCCCAATTGCTGTTTGATCTAAAGAAGAGTTTAGTTGAGAAGACGAAACAAGGAGAAGTGGAGAAAAAGACACAACAAGAAGTTCTTGCCACAAAGGATCAAATTCAAGGTAAGAAAGTTCAAGCTTCACACCTTACAAAAGGTATAGTCATTCAACAGTTAGCTAATGAAGAAGTAGCTGCCAAACTGAAGAAGAAGCTACCTAAGATTAATCCAAAGGATAAGGGGAAGAAGCAATTATTGTCAGATCTGAAGATGAAAGTGATTCAGATGATGATATAAAAAAACTCATGTACAGATTTAATCAAATAGACCATGATGAGGAATTTGCTAATAGAATGCAAGCACAAATTCGTGAAGATGAATTGCAGGAAGAACTTGCAGCAAAGCAAAATTTGTTAGAAGCTAAAAGGATACAGCAAGAATGGAACATACAAGAGTATGACAGGATTCAAGCTGAGATACATGCAAGTGAGCTTCTTGCAGACTCATTGAAAAGAGAAGGAAAGAAACGATTAAGCCTCCAACTACTATGCAGATTAGAAATCAAATGATGAAATTTCTAAAGAAAGTAAAAGGATTTACTCATATTCAGCTGGTCAAGAAGAACTTTGAAGAAATCAAGACTTTGTATGATCAATGTAAGAGGACAAAATTGAATTGAGATTAGATCTGAAGCAGACAAGAAAGCTGTTGAAGAATTCAAGAAACGTCTACAACAACAAAGACAATTTGGTAGTACTCCTATAATTGAGCCAAGTACTGTTGAACCTACAAGTACATCTCCACCTATCAAGACCACTTATGTGAGGAAGAATAGAAAGGAGAAATTAAGTTCAAGGGTGGAAGAGACTGCTCAAAGGATGAATACATGAGTTGAAACTCAAGGTATTGCTCAGATTGAAAATGTACAAGCAGTACATACACAGTCAACAGTACATACAACAATACATACTGAGGAAATGGTACATACAAGCTTGGAAGAGGGTTCAACAGAACTTGAAGGAATTTCCAAGAGTGTTAAAAGGAAAAGATCAACAAAGCTAAAGAAGAAAGCTAAGAGAGCTAAAACTACAGCAGAAGATAGTGATGATGATGAGAGCTGTGACAATCCGTCAATTTATGGTTTATATTTTATTCTCAAATATTATTTTAAAACTTTATTTTAATGTTATATTATGAACTCACTTATTTATGGGAAGAAATTTGGGTTTACGTCTTGAAGTAGCATCGACTACGTCTAAACCGGAGGATTCTACGTTACGTGCTTACGTTTACATACACCGTTTTGGTGACAGTCCGACATTTCAGAAAATAAATTTATCCGTGAATATTATTTAAAATTTTTAAAATTGTGTTGGTTCATAAACTCACAAATTTACGAGAAGAGATTAGGACTTGCAATTATAATTTAGCGTCCTTTACGACTAAACCGGAAACCTTAGGATTACGTATTTACATTTTCGAACTCCGTTTTTGATGAGACAATTTTTATTAGATTCATTTTGTGTCGTTGATTCATAATTTATAAAAACGTTTTTTGTAAAACGACCCGAGGTCACGAAAATCGAGGAAACTAGAATCGAGGAGTACCCGTAAATAATTGGGGATGAGACAAAACCACTTTTGCCCCACCCCCAATATGGGATGGCAAAAACTAGCAACATAAACACCCTTGGTGTCATTTTTATGGACACTTGTACATTTTAGCTTAACTTGTAAGCTTTCAAACCACAAAACCACTTGCAACAAACCATTACACACTTTCAATACATGTAAAACACCATTGTTTCTCTCTACTCTCTCCCTTGGCCGTCCCATATCATCACCACAACACCATCATCATACAATTTTAGCCACAAACTATTGTTATAACTTACATATGTTAATCTCCTTCAAAAGAGATAAAGATTGGTGCAAGTTTTACCATCTAAAAAGGAGTTTTCAAGTGAAGTAAGGGCTGATTTCTACATGAAGTTTACAAGTATTGGTGGACATGAAGATTGGTGTTGATCTATCACAAGTTTCTCCATCAAAATCCAAGCCTTGTTCATCAACCTCACATTTTCATCACTATGGTGGTATAAGGATCATTCTTCCCATCCTTCTTGTTATTTTGATTATGTAATCATGTATTTTCTTTCCTATTTTATATGTATATGATGAATATATGATGATAAAAGTATTGTGTGGGGATTTGGTGTTGACAAACATGGGTAAAAAGATGAAAAACTATATGTAAAAGTGGTTAATCTTGCTTAATTTAGTAGGCTGTATAAAAATAGTAAATAACCATATGATGAACTGATAAAATGGTATAGATGAATTGATATACCGTGAGTATTGAGACTTGTACACATTTGAGAGTTGGCCATGCAATAGAATCATAAAATGAGTGAGATATGATCAAAACCAGTTTAGAGTGCAAATCTGAGTACACTGTTTTGGACGAATTTTATAAAATATTTAGAGGTTGATTCATCAGTAGCTATACAGGAATAAAATGAAACACATATCATTTAGTTTCTGTGATAAAAATTTGGGGTTTTATTTCTATGTAGAACTCTAGATATGATCATTTTAGTAAAACAAATTTTTAGGACTAATTTTGTGAAATTAAAGTTTAATATTATTATATAAGCACTCAAACTAATATAGTATAAAATTTGAATTAAAACCCACTAACTTATATATTTCATTTATATAAAAATGTATAAGGATAAAGAAATGGACATTGTATAAAAATGGTAGTTTGGTAGGTTTTATAAGTTATAAAAACTATATACTAAGTTTTACATCGTTTCGGTTAAAACCGAAAGATTAACGTTTTTGTTAAATAAAACTTTAGACGGTTGGACCCGTCTAATGTAAACTTTTATAAACTCACATACTGATATATAAACATATATAACAAGTAAAAACCGATAAAATCCAAGCTTTACAACATATAGACATTAACGGGCCAAAGTAGCCTTAATGGACAATAAACCCGACTAATTTGGTAGAACACTTATAAACTTATTAATTGGGCTTAACTCATTTGGGCCCAACATATAAAGTATAATACTGATAATAAAAGTATAATTGGGATAATAAATATTATTGGGCTTGTAATAGGCCCATTGGGCTTCAAAATGTAAACAAGTTGAACTAGTGTAACTAGTCTTGAAAATTACCAACACACAAACACTATAATGAATGAGTAAAGATGTATAAACCCACTTGATCATTATCATATATATAAAGTCATCATATGTATACATAATTGTTATTTTTATAAAGTCATTGGACAAGAGTCTAAGACGAGTATTATTTGTCTAGGTTTCCGTGATTGAAGCACGTACCGTACATCCGAATCGTCGATAACCCGCTTTTCCCAATCAACGTGAGTTCATTGCCTCGCACTCTATTAAATGTTTTTATGAAATGTTTTATAAACCCACGAGGGAGATAACATGTTAGTTTTTATAAAATAAGACACTAGTTGTCCCGATTGTCTATTTATTGATTTGGACCTGAATGATTGTATGACCCGATGAATGATTAAATGACCCGATAGATGAAATGAAATGGATTATTAAAGTTAGGTTATGTCACTAAAAGTCCCATTAGCATGAATTTTGAACTACCGGGATTTGGTAGACGCTTATGCATATAATAGTACTATTTGGGGACGATCACCCCAGTTCGCGCCTTGACGGTTGATCCCCGTCATGCCACATTGATTGGTAAGCAAATTTATGTATGAGAAGATTTACATAGCGTGATCTTTGTGACGACACGCTAACTTAGATGGGCAAATTGAGTTTCGGGCTAGCTACCCGTTGTTTGGTTTAGTAAGGTAACAATGTCATGCGACTTATAATAATCCAATTAACGAAATACTGCTATACGCACCGAATTACAATATATTGCCTGACTAACAATACGGGGTCATATTATTGATATTATGTTTGTGTTTTGGTTTTACATAACCATATTCATATAACGGATTGTATGATATTTTTACGACATTGGTTCGTATAATGATTTTGAAGGCGAAAGCCTATATTATGATTTTGACGAGGATTTGTATAAAATGACTTTGGCTATTTTATGGCCTATTACAAAGATTTGTACAAAATGATTTTCGGTAATATTTTTATACCGATGTTATATTGATGGATTTAATTAAAACTCTATGAATTCACTCGGCGTTTTCGCTGACCTTTTCTTTTAACATGTTTTATCTCAGGTACTTGAAGGTAATTCTCGGGAAGATAACAAGAATTCATGGCCCGCACATAAATAACAATTTCCATTCAAATGCTTTGTAAAATTTGTATGAAATAATATGACTTGGGACCTATGTAAATTTGATATTTATGAATGGAAATGCTTTATTATTAAACGACGCGATTTTTAAGCGTTGTCTATGATGTGAGTAATGTGCTATCCCGTAACACCAACGAGTCTGCCGCTGTATTGAATACTGTATAATTTGGGGGTGTTACAGTTTGGTACCAGAGCTCTCGTTATAGAGAACGGAAGATTTTTAAAACTAAGGTTTTGGATAAAACATTTCAAAATCTTTTAACTATAAACATTTTTCTAAAGATGTCTAAAAATCTTTTGACTATAACGGTGCCGAAGATTTCCCGAGTTACCGACAAGGCCAGACTAAAAAGTGTTATTTTAGTATATATATATAACTTAGATTATATATATATATATATATATATATATATATATATATATATATATATATATATATATATATATATATATATATATATATATATATATATACATATATATATATATATATATATACATATATATATATATATATATATATATATATATATATATATATATATATATATATATATATATATATATATATATATATATATATATATATATATATATATATATATATATATATATATATATATATATATATATATATATATATATATATATATATATATATATATATATATATATATATATATATATATATATATATATATATATATATATATATATATATATATATATATATATATATATATATATATATATATATATATATATATATATATATATGATGTAATTTGATTACTTGATTGCTTGATGATTATTTTAATATTTATACGAGGTATTTATACGACGTAGATTGTCACAGGGAACCCTAAATCCCCTAGTAAATTAATCGAAGCTATTCTCGTAGGAATTCTAGCTATCCTAGATCTAAACCAAGTTGTGGATATTTATGATCTCAACAAAATGGTTGACACTCGTAGAGATGTAGATATTAGTTGATTATGATACTGAAAAGAATTGGCAAGATTAAACTGATATCGATGTCATGACGATCTTTCCTTATAGAGTGGAGTTTGACAAAACGTTACCACCTAGAAAGATGTCATCTGATTCGTTGTCATCAAATTCTTAAATTAAAATCAAAAGGGTGAATGTTGCACTTGAGGCTGTCATTGGAACCATTACCCAAAAGCCTCATGTCACTAGTACCTTTTCGAGAAGTCCGATTGAATGTATGAATCATCTCATACTAGTGACTCATTTGATAACTACTGTTGTAAGAGCTAATAGGATTGGAAATTAAGTGTTGTTCATATCGAGCTTTTATTGCACTTTGAAGGTCTAAAAATAAGGTTGAAAGTATTGGAGAATGATGTAGGATATCGCATTGAGTATGATTTGGTTGAAACTTGAATGAAGTAAAATTTAACTTATATGGAATATGAGATTGTTAAGAGAAAGTTGTTGAGTCCTGTGATTGAATTATAAGGTTTTAAATGATTGTAGGTTCGTGTTAAGGGTTGTTCCTAGACCATTGTCCAATGATGAGGATGCCCAGTATCCAATAAATAAATTGAAGAAATCTTCTTCTGAATTGGGACCGATGGATCTTTTGGGACATGTGGAACACCTAATGATTCTTGTAGATTAGTATTCATTGTGGTATCTTTTAAAAATAATCCCTAACTTAACTGAGACATCAATTGGTAGGATGAGTTCTTGGAATTATATGACATAGTAACACGTAATGTGTTACGGTACAATTTTGACTTGTTTGTGATTGATGAAAAGACTACCTTTGATTGCAAAATCCTACATGTATCTATGTTATCTATCTTTTATTGCTTCATCCTAACGTTCGCATTAGTGATGCAACCATTGAACAAGTACTCATCTCGAGTTGAGTTACGTTGTGGATTATTCTTTTCGAGCGCCAGCAAGGTCATGAACCTCATGATTATTTGGCTAAAGCTCATTTCCTATCATATTGTAGTTAGTTCTTGGTGAAAAAATTTTCATCACTAATTGTTTTTATAAGTTAAAACAATATCCCTTGAGAAAAATTGGGTTTTCATCACCATATGGATTATTTAAAATGAGACTTATGAATAATCGTTATCGAAATGAAGTTGTTTATGAAACACCTTAGAAAACTTAATTGTTTTCATAACAAAGAAAATCTTTGAAATTTTATTTTTGATTCTTATTTAAGAATTAAGCATGAAAGTGTTTTTATTATAAACATGATGACAAAGTTTTGACGAACTGAGTATTGCATCGTTAATCTTGAAATTGTATATAGTTGCGCGCCTACATACAATTTGGAAGTGACCATGCAAGGCTGATTAGTAGTCACCATGACATTATTAATAAACACTAAATTTTCTTTGAAGATTGTGAAAGATTAAAGTTTATGAGATCTACAAGAAGTGAAAAATAGGGACATATTGATAGGGACACCTACATATGTGCCCGTACCATTTATTTTTCTGAGTCGAATTTACTCATCTGTGGAAATTGTCTTATTTGACAATTGACAATTCTTTCTTGTCCAATTCTCTCGTAGTGAGATTCTTAGGAAAAGTATCTGATTACCGAGTGTTGATACCTGACTGGATGTATCGACGTTCCTATCATTTCTTTTGATTTGATTTCATTTGAATGATCTGGGTAACGACCCGAGGAGCTTTCGATTGCGTACTCAAATTATGAAAACATGGGATATATTCATATTCATTAAATGTTTTCGTTTGTATCTGATTTGAAATTCTCGCGTAGATTATGCGTTGACCTTACTATTTTAATGGTAGATTGTGTCTCCATATATCCTTGAATTTGTGAAGGATTATGAGTTATTATTAGTCTTTTGAGAAGTTCACATCTTATCGACGACAATAAAATTGAAAAGTTGATAATGCCAGTAGAATGGATTGATTGATTATGACATGACGACATTGTCTTAATTAATGTGAACTCGAGTAGAATTCCCCTAAAAGATAAGATGTTGATTATCAAAAGCGATCTAAATAATTCTTGATGGATGACCTTATCCTGCATTTAGACTTGAAATTATACCGTGAATAGTTGTGAATTAGTCATAGATATTATAATCTAGAAAGAACCTAATATGAATTTATTAAAAGATGATTCTGTTATCTGAAAATTTAGGAGGTATTTATTAGTGAATTACCTAGACTTTCCCCATTACGGCAAGTTGAAATTGGTATTGATTATATTACCGGTGCTACACCTGTGGCATGTGCACTTCACGTCAGCACCATCTGAATTAAAGGAATTACCGTACAACTGAGAGAGTTGTCGGAGATAGATTTTATTCTACCGAGCTCGTCATCATGAAGAGCTATGGTGTTATCATTCCTTATGTTTATTGATTACCGTGAACTAAGTAAATTGACGATTAAAATCTATATCCACTACCCAAGATGATAGATTGTTCGATCATTTACAAGGTTCTAGCGTATGTTTTAAAAATTTTGATCCTCGGCATGGTTATCATCAATTTCGCATCCGCGAAAAAAATTATCTATTCCAATCACTACATCCGGTACTTCTAATGAACCCTATGAGTTTCACGTGATGTCGTTTGGATTGACTAATACACATGTAGCATCCATAAATTTGGTGAATCACGTGTGTAGGCTGTAATTTGATAAATTCATGCTTGTGATCATTAAGGACAATTTGTTTATTTGTAAGCATAAGAATGAGCTAATAATTATTTATAGATTTCCCTGAATTGGCCGAACGATTAAAACCAGTACCTTGAATATTTAACATGTGATTTAAGGCTTAATTCTTTACATTAAATGACCATGTAATTAAAAATAATGGAATCTATATTGACTTTTCAAAAATTAGAGCCATTGAGGCTTTGGGTTTTACCAGAAAGAAAATGGAAATATGTTTTGACAAATCATTTATCAAAGGATTTTTAAGGGATTATTCCCTTATACACAAAACATTTAACTAATCTCCTGTTTAGGGGTAAATGTTTTTGCATACCTTAAGACAACTTAAGAAGGATTGAGGAAAACCATTTATACCATGACTTGAAAATTGAAATGATAATTTTTGCTTTCAACTAAGAAAATTTTGACCAAATTATAAACAAAGATTTTTCGAACATTTATGGATCTTATTAATTATTTTAATTATTTTCGATAAATCAACAAAAATCTTGTTAATTAAATTCAAATGTATTTTGAACATTTTTATATAATTTTTCAAACTAAGAAATTTAAAATTTTTACGTTTACGTTTCATAAAAATTAAATATTTATTATTTAATTACTTGTAATAATTATCGACGCTTTAAACGTCGAATTGAGCAAAACTGATAAAAACGATAGTTGAGACGAACTAAAACTTAGAAAATATGAAGAAAGAAATTCTGAGTGAATTTTAGTTATGATAATTATTTCACCAGGAAAGGTGAATATAGATACTGACACATTATATAGAAAGGATAAAGAACCAATTAGGATGTGCTCTTTAAATAATGACCGTGCAAAATAAATTGCCGAACAATTTAAAAATAATTGAGGCTTGTAAAAAGGATAATACAGATAATAAAAGGGGTTCGCGGCTAATGTTATCCATTAGAATTGAGAAGCCGATAGCGTTAAATGTATAAGAGGCCACTTGTGATTGTCTAAATATGGAGGATTGTGAGATATAGTTATGTTGGAATCTTGTAAGTATAAGTATTCTATTCCTGTCATATCTGATTTAATGTATCTTTATCTGCAGAAGTTGTACTGGTGGCAAATTATGAAGGCAGACAATGCCTAATACATTAGTAAACGTCTAGCTATTGCAAAGGTCATCATCTGAATTTGATTCGATTTGGGTCATCGTCGACAGACTGACCAAATCTACTAACGTCATTCCTGTTAATGATAGATTCTTGATGAAGAAATTTACTCTTTTGTATTTACAAGAGTTGTGTAAACATGGTGTGCATGTATCGATCATCTCTATCAAGATCCTCGCTTCGCATTAAATTTCTAAAGATTTGCTCAGAAGTCATTAAGAACGAATCTTGATGAGAGTGCTGTTTACCACCCCAATCGAAGGGATGAGGTAAAGTAACGATACAAAACACTAGAAGTGTTGTTTTATGTTTGAATAATTGACCTTTGGTAATAGAACGTATAATCGTTTTCCTTTGGAGAGATTATCATTGATAATTATCGTATTAGGATCGAGATTGAATCTTGTGAGGATATATATTAGAGCATCTGTAAGTAGGAGTTGGGATGAAGACATCCGACATACACCCACTGTGAGTTGGACATGTCTTTTCGGTTTAAGGTTTCCTATGATGACAAACCTAACCTTACAAAATACCCAACCCGCGAGACCTGAAATGATTTTTGAAATTAGGATTTGATTATTGACTGCCGATAGCGGGCAGGAGGTTATGTGAATATGAAGTGTAGATCTTGAAGTGCCAGATGGGTAGCGAAGTTATGCCAAAAAATTTAACCATGGAAAAATGAATTGATGATCTGAAAGATCATGGGATATAAGTCCCCGTTGAATGGGAGCATTGAGATGATGTAAAGATTGGTTTGAAAGGCATATAAGCTGGATCTACCCTAGGACTTCAAGGGCTACGTGAATTATGTTTCGTAGATCGAACTTGATAAAATGCCTATCAAGTGAAAATCTGACTATTCCTTAATGAAGTTTAGATCAGCGAAAAGTTGCATTCATCAAAAACCCGTGAACATCATGGATAGAGAAAGTAAGTCAACAATAAGCCTGATCTTATTCCTGTAGTTATGTTTGATGAAACTCGCGTATTGTAATGGATTACACTTGTGAAAAAAGACCGAATGTGGAGGAAATACCCACATGGCTTTAACTCTATAAGAAGCGAGTTGTAAGATAAGATGATCTTTGAGGACAAAGATCTTGTTTAGGGGTAAATGCTGTGACAATCCGTCATTTTATGGTTTATATTTTATTCTCAAATATTATTTAAAAACATTATTTTAATGTTATATTATGAACTCACTTATTTATGGGAAGAAATTTGGGTTTACGTCTTGAAGTAGCATCGACTACATCTAAACCGGAGGATTCTACGTTACGTGCTTACGTTTACATACACCGTTTTGGTGACAGTCCGACATTTCAGAAAATAAATTTATCCATGAATATTATTTTGAGATTTTAAAATTGTGTTGGTTCATAAACTCACAAATTTACGAGAAGAGATTATGACTTGCAATTATAATTTAGCGTCCTTTACGACTAAACCAGAAACCTTAAGATTACGTATTTACGTTTTCGAACTCCGTTTTTGATGAGACAATTTTTATTAGATTCATTTTGTGCCGTTGATTCATAATTTATAAAAACGTTTTTCGTAAAACGACCCGAGGGCACGAAAATCGAGGAAACTAGAATCAAGGAGTACCCGTAAATAACTGGGGATGAGACAAAACAACTTTTGCCCCACCCCCAATATGGGACGGCAAAAACTAGCAACATAAACACCCTTGGTGTCATTTTTATGGACACTTGTACATTTTAGCTTAACTTGTAAGCTTTCAAACCACAAAACCACTTGCAACAAACCATTACACACTTTCAATACATGCAAACCACCATTGTTTCTCTCTACTCTCTCCCTTGGCCGTCCCATATCATCACCACAACACCATCATCATACAATTTTAGCCACAAACTATTGTTATAACTTACATATGTTAATCTCCTTCAAAAGAGATGAAGATTGGCCTAAGTTTTAACATCTAAAAAGGAGTTTTCAAGTGAAGTAAGGGATGATTCATCAGTAGCTATAAGGGAATAAAATGAAGCACATATCATCTAGTTTCTGTGATAAAAATTTGGGGTTCTATCTCCATGTAAAACTCTAGATATGATCATTTTAGTAAAATAGATTTTTAGGACTGATTTTGTGAAATTAAAGTTTAATATTATTATATAAGCACTCATACTAATATAGTATATAAAATGTGAATTAAAACCCACTAACTTATATATTTTATTTATATAAAAATGCGTAAGGATAAATAAATGGACATTATATAAAAATGGTAGTTTGGTAAGTTTTATAAGTTATAAAAACTATATACTAAGTTTTACGTCTTTTCGGTTAAAACCGAAAGATTAACATTTTTGTTAAATAAAACTTAGACGGTTGGAACCGTCTAATGTAAACTTTTATAAACACACATACTGATATATAAACATATATAACAAGTAAAAACCAATAAAACCCGAGCTTTACAACATATAGACATTAACGGGCCAAAGTAGCCTTAATGGACAATAAACCCGACTAATTTGGTAAAACACTTATAAACTTATTAATTGGGCTTAACTCATTTGGGCCTAACATATAAAGTATAATACTGATAATAAAAGTATAATTGGGCTAATGAATAGTATTGGGCTTGTAATAGGCCCATTGGGCTTCAAAATGTAAACAAGTTGAACTAGTGTAACTAGTCTTGAAAATTACCAACACACAAACACTATAATGAATGAGTAAAGATGTATAAACCCACTTGATCATCATCATATATATAAAATCATCATATGTATACATAATTGTTATTTTTATAAAGTCATTGGACAAGAGTCTAAGACGAGTATTATTTGTCTAGGTTTCCGTGATTGAAGCACGTACCGTACATCCGAATCGCCGATAACCCGCCTTTCCAAATCAACGTGAGTTCATAGCCTCGCACTCTTTTAAATGTTTTTATGAAATGTTTTATAAACCCGCGAGGGAGATAACATGTTAGTTTTTATAAAATAAGACACTAGTTGTCCCGATTGTCTGTTTATTGATTTGGACCCGAATGATTGTATGACCCGATGAATGATTAAATGACCCGATAGATGAAATGAAATGGATTATTAAAGTTGTCACTAAGAGTCCCATTAGCATGAATTGTGAACTACCGGGATTTAGTAGACGCTTATGCATATAATTGTACTATTTTGGGACGATCACCCCAGTTCGCGCCTTGACAGTTGATCCCCGTCGTGCCACTTTGATTGGTAAGAGAATTTATTTTTGAGAATATTTACATAGCGTGATCTTTGTGAAGACACGCTAACTTAGATGGGAAAATTGAGTTTCGGGCTAGCTACTCGTTGTTTGGTTTAGTAAGGTAACAATGTCATGCGGCTTATAATAATCCAATTAACAAAATACTGCTATACGCACCAAATTACAATATATTGCCTGACTAGCAATACGGGGTCATATTATTGATATTATGTTTGTGTTTTGGTTTTACATAACCATATTCATATAATGGTTTTTATTTAACTCTACACGACGTTATAAAAACGTATTGTATGATATTTTTACGACATTGGTTCGTATAATGATTTTGAAGGCGAAAGCCTATTTTATGATTTTGACGAGGATTTGTATAAAATGACTTTGGCTATTTTATGGCCTATTACAAAGATTTGTACAAAATGATTTTCGGTAATAATTTTATACCGATGTTATATTGATGGATTTAATTAAAACTCTATGAATTCACTCGGCGTTTTCGCTGACCTTTTCTTTTAACATGTTTTATCTCAGGTACTTGAAGGTAATTCTCGGGAAGATATCAAGAATTCATGGCCCGCACTTAAATAACAATTTCCATTCAAATGCTTTGTAAAATTTGTATGAAATAATATGACTTGGGACCTATGTAAATTTGATATTTATGAATGGAAATGCTTTATTATTAAACGACGCGATTTTTAAGCGTTGTCTATGATGTGAGTAATGTGCTATCCCGTAACACCAACGAGTCTTCCGCTGTATTGAATACTATAAAAATTTGGGGGTGTTACAAGAGCTTAAGGAAGTACTTGAAGATTGTGAACTTTGAAGATCAATGTTTTGATACAGAGATTTTCGGAAAAAGAGCATCCATTGTTAAGTGGATTTACTCTACAGATCAAGGACTTGAAGCTCATGGAATTCAGAGATATGATGGCACAAAAAGGATATTCAGACTTTTGGAAGATATTCTTCACATTCTGGATAGAGAAGATATTCAAGATCTTGTAAGGTTAGTTGAAGATGCCAGTGGATGTAAAACTGAAGTGTTACTATTATATAGGGAATTCCCCTTTATGTATGAGCCACACAAATGTGATCAAGAAATGTTGAAGGAATTAGAGAATCAGGTTCCTAGTTACTAGAGATATTACAGGTCATGTGGATTGCATATTTTGGATGTAGATGATGTTACATATTATATGCTGCAAGAGAAGACTTATCCCTCAAAAGGAAATTGTTGGAAAGGATGTTGGAACAACAATTAGAAGTTACAGAAGAGTCTATTGATGCTTTGGAGTTGATCAGAATGGTTAAACAACAAATCAATGATTTGAAAGATGAGGAAGAAGCTGAGAAAGAATCTTAAGTGTTTGACTTTCAGTCACACTTCATAAATGGTTCTCAGTTCACCATGTCTAACACGCATAAGAACTGGCTAGTCCATAAGCAAACGGTTTGTGGTAAAGACTTACCAAATCCGTTGAAAGCTGATAGTTTGCTAAAAACTATATGGTTCTAACTCACCTTGTTTCGAGACAAAGAGTTGGCTAGTCCTAGACAAACGGTACTAGTTAAAGACTTCATCAAATCCGTTGATGGTTGACAATTTACCAAAAATTGTAAGGTTTTCATTACACCTTATTCTTTGTGAATAAAGTATTGGCTATTCCAGAGTGTACGGCTAACTGGTAAAGAATTTATCAAATCCGTTGATAGCTGGTGATTTGCTAAAAATCATGAAGCCAATACATATTGGTGTTTGTTGTTAACTGTTTTATTTCAAGTATGAAGATTGCAGACAAAGAAGTATTAAAAGATATAATACTTAGAAGGTTTTGTTATCATTAAATCAAGTGAAAGATTTATGATCAAGATTTCAAGGACTAAACTCAAGAAGACAAATACTGATGCTGAAAATATGAATGAATGTTTAGAAGACACAAGAAGATCATATTTTGAAGACAAAGATGATGCTTATAATGTTTGAAGATTATCTTATCAGAAGAATATCTACATTTGAAGTGTTTGGCTACATTCAGCTGGATACAAATACAAATTACTAAGTTCAATCCAAGGATGAAGGAAAGACTGAAGACATGTATTTCTAAAACATCCAGTACAAGAGAAACAAGAAGACAACAAGTTATCATTTCTTGTTTAGGGGAGGATTGTTGGGAATTATTTGTTAAGTGTCAAGTACCGTTAGAGTATTCCAAGTACTGTTAGTGTTATGTAAGTACCGTTAGTGTTAACGCGGTACATAGTAAGTACTGCTACTTATAAAGTAAGTACTGCTATGATGATTAGGACGAATATATCTTTGTATAAGATATGTCATAGTTATAGTTAGAGTATATCTTATATGATATACCTAAATAGTTAGAATATTGATAATATATCTTCTGTGATATAGTTATCTTTATAGAATATTCTAAGGTTTCTAGGGTTCCTTACTCTATAAAAGGAACATAGGTACAATGTCTTTCATGTACCTCGTACAAGTCTATTAATAAGAGAATCGAATAGTTAAAAGTAATTATGTTCTTCTGTGCTTTTTAAGTTAGATTCCGCATAACTTATTTAGTATTAGTAAGAGTGCTCAAAGTGTTTTAGTTTGATTACAAACTATTATACTAATTCTTAACAGAATATAGATTCAACCAAAGGGATCAACAAGAAGGCTAAAAAACAACCTATTATTTATGAGTCTCCCTTTATTTAGAAGAGTCCAACAAAGGGTAAGGGGGAGTCATCAGCCAAGGGTGATCATGTGAATGGGCTAAACACAAGTGAGGAAACAACTGATAGTGGCACACCTCCCTTTATGCCTAAGAACAAAGGTGACTTTACACTGAATGATCGACTGTTTAAAGCTTAGGTGGCCATTCAAGAAGAACTTGACAAGTTATACAAGCTTCAGCAAGAAGAAAAGCTAAGAGATCTGAAGCTGAGCTTGTGTGAACAAATATGGAAAGCTGAAGTTGAAACGCTTTTCAAGAAGAAAATGTTATATGAAGAATTTTCTATAACAAGGCTGAACAGAAGAAATCTCTCACCAATCACCAATGTTGATATGCTGACCAGTAGTGGTGATATTCATCTCAAGTTCTATAGGGGGTGATGGGACTGATGAGATCCTTGAAAACATCCAAGGGAAAGAACTTTCTTACACTGAATGGACTGAAATGAGTGTGAAGATTGAGAAAAGAAAATCCAAGAGATGGGAAGAAGTTCGCACCAGAATTGGGAATGATAATGTTCAACCATCGAGAACGTCAATACTTTGTTGGCATTAGTGACCTTGATGAAATGAACAGTGAACTTCTCTCGAATGTTCAAAGGATCTTTTACTCTCAACATGGAGGCCCAGAACGTAATGATGCTGCTAGAACCTTCAGCATGTGCTTGCTTGCTATACTTGACCACAGAAACTCAGATCCTTCAATTCAGACTCCCATAATTGAAGAACTTAGTCCTAAGGAAAATTGAATAATCATTTGTATTGTTTTTGTTGTAATTTGTAATGTTTAATGAATAAATGATTATCTAATGTTTATATGTAATTTATTGTTCAGTGTAAGTAAGAATAAGTTGTTATGCTCACTTACTACTAACATTAGACTTAGGCTATTTGTATATCCAAATAGAGGGAGATTGTTGGGTCAGTATTTACTAACCTTGAAGAAACTCTAGGATTTGAATAAAAAATCTCCCTAAGTGTTTCATACTTAGCAGTAAGGCCAGTCTGCTAAAGGGTGACCAGAGGAACAAAGTTCTTACTGAAGACTTTGTAGCTGAAGGATGTTCAGCTTTCCTCTTCCAGTTAACTTAGAAGACAAAGGAGTCTTTGCTTCAAATACTAGGCAGTCTAGTTGCTGAAGAACAAGTACTAAAGAAGAGCTTTTAGTTTAGTTTGGTTTGACAATACCAAACTGAATGATGTCAATCTCCTCTAGGATACTAAAGAGTCTTCATTATTTCGATGGTTTGCACTAGGCGGGAAAAGATAACTTTAAGTCAAAGTAGGTTGCTTGTATACTTAGCTATAAGTACAAGCTTCATCTTTTCTAGAATAGTTTATTATGTACTTTGTGCTGTTTATCTAGCATGGGCATCAACCACCCACTAGATAAACCCATGCATTCAAACATGCAAATGCAAACCCTAGTTTTACACTGCCTATATAAGGAGTGTACATTGAGAGGGAAAGGGTTAACCAATACAAGAGTAGAAACTCTAGAAAACCTTTTCTCTCTCAATACCAACTAAACCATATAGCCAAGAAGCATATGAAAGTTTAGATTGGAGCTTAGACATTAACTTTGGTTATACGTTTAAGTAGAGGAGATCACAACCCATTGTCATTCAACCACTTTGTTATTCCGCAAACACAGTGGGTTATAGATTCTTTATTTGATTCTAATAAAAGGCTATATGTTGAAAAGTTATTGGTATTGTTGTTTTAATTGTTCGTAGTTCTTATTAATTATTAAAACAACACACTTAAGTCTTGGAAAAGAGTTATTACTTAAGGTTGATAAGTAATAATGATTTACAAGGGACCAACACCCTATGGCTTTGGATACTAAACTCACCGTAGATGATGATTGTGAGTCGATAGACAACACCAAATACAGAGGTATGATTGGTAGTTTGTTGTACCTAACGGCAAGTCGACCAGATATCATGTTTAGTGTTTGCCTTTGTGCTCGCTTCCAAGAGGCTCCCAAAACCTCTCATCTTGGAGGGGTTAAGCGTATCTTTCGATACATTAAAGGCACTATACATTTAGGATTATGGTATCCTAAAGGGACCTGCGTAGAAACTATTGTCTATGCGGACTCGGATCATGCGGGAGACTATGTGGACCGGAAAAGCACTAGTGAAGTTTGTACCTTCATGGGTTGTTGTTTAACTTCTTGGTTCTCTAAGAAACAAACCGCTCTTGCAAAATCTACCACAAAAGCCGAGTATGTAGTGCCGGTAAAGCTTGTCAACAAGCTCTATGGATGAAGCAAACTCTTGTTGATTACGGGATATCTCTTGATGATGTTCCCATCATGTGCGATAATAAGGGTGCAATAGACCTTAGCAAGAATCCCGTGCAACATTCACAAACTAAGAACATAGAGATTCGCCACCATTTCCTTAGGGATAATGTTCAAAAGGGGAACATTTCGATTGAGAAAGTGCCATCGGCAGAAAAGTTAGCTGACATCTTCACTAAGCCACTTAAGAGGAAACCTTTTAATTAGTTGCGTCTAGGTCTAGGTTTAATGGAACATAGTCCTTAATTGCGCACTTTATTAATCGAGTCTTTTTCTCTTTTGAGTCTTTTCTTTCTTTGAGTTATTGAGTATTACAAACTCTTTTTGTAAAACTTCTTCTATCTTTTTCAAAATTCTCAAAGTTCTTTCGAAAATGGTCGAGAAATGTTTTTGCATTGTTAATTAAATCTAAAAACGTTTTTCATAGCTTCTTGCTATTCATAATGAGATTACATAATTCATATGTATGTGTCTCTAAAATATAGAAAGAACAAAAGAAAACTATGGAGGATTATTGTGTCATGACTTTTTGTCTAGTTCTACACACCTCCAACATCGATTTTCTTCAAAATCCATGTATTTTGGTCAAAACCTTGTTTGGCGAGTTCTTGTGTGTTTTCTTTGTCTATCTTTGCTTCTTAGCATATCTCCATGATTAGTTAGACTAGAAAATAGGATTTGTTGAATTAGAAAATCCTCACTCATCACCAAATTCAACCCACTGTGGGCGGTTCTCTATTGAGACCGCGGCTCCTTATCGATAAGGAACCGCTGGTGGAGAAAAGGAACCGCGTACAGAGCCTTCCTTTTCGGGTATTTCTGAAACTCCAAATTTGTTCCAACACTTTTTGGAATCTTTGTTTCAACCCTTTGACAACCCCCAAAATATCTTGAGCTTTCTGTATTTAACCCTAATCATTTTGCATCCTTTCTCAAATCAAAATTTCTTATTCTCCAAATGAAAGCCTTGATTCTCCTCCATTTTCTCCAATTGCTTTCAACACCAATTCACCGAAGAACACTCAAAATCACATCACTTGTTCTTCTAATAATGTTGATTGTGGAACTTCTATCTTACACCATTAGCCTTTAGTGTTCTTTCTCCTTCACATGATAATCTCATGCATCATGGAACATATTGTCATTGTTGTCAATATCAACATCTTTCTATGGTTCATATCTATGAAGAGTTGAATTACATCAAGAGTCTCTTAGTCAAACCTCCTCTTGACTATGACTATGAGATCTCTACCAAGCCATCACCACCTCCTTCCGCCACTACCTTGTCTTTTATCTAAGCATTGGTTGCTTATCTTCAAGACATCTAGTTCAAGAAAATATTAGAGTTATAGTTTAACTAGGATTAGATTTATGCTTTTCTTTTAGCTTGTTTTATTTCTCATACATCTTTGTATGCTTTGTTTCCTTGTATCTTTTTTTCATGTTTCCTTTTAACATGACTTATCTTGGATCTTTATCTCTTCTCTTATTTGTTTTGTGTGACCTTTGCTATATCTTGGTAGGTGTCTCTTCTCTCATACTAACCCTTCTATGTAGCTTGTCACCATATATCGATTCCTTGGTGCCCCAAGCAAGGGGGAGTAAGCACCAAGGGGGAGCATTTGCAAAGTCCGGTTCTTTTCTTCTTCAAAGACTTGTGCAACCTTTTTGCTTTGATAAAGGGGGAGAAATGAAATAAACTCGTCTTCGAAAATCTTGTTTTTATTAGGTGACTGAGTTTATGTATTGTCGGAATCAAAAAAGGGAAGATTTTTAATGCAATGATGCCCAAAAACGTTACTTCCATTTTTCGTTCTCGCTTTGTTTTGATTACGACAATATTTAAAAACAAGCATTTACGAAAACAACAAAAAACGAATTCTTGAGTTCAAGTATTTTTCATTTCAACCATTATCACTTAAGGTATGTACGAACAAGTACTCATCCTAATTAAGTGATCAAGGATTTAATCTTTTCTTAAAACTCACTTTTTATTTAGTGTGACAAGTTTTTATTAAACTTTCTTTTTAAGAAATTTTTTTATTAAATTAACTATTTGAAAATTTGAAAATTTGAAAATGGCATATTCTATCTAGGTTTGGAATATCCTTTCAGGATATTTTAATCTCCATATTCGAACCATGCCACTAAAAGACAAAAAGGAACGGGGTCTACTCCGGCGGTTCCTTAGTGGCTATGGCGATTCCTTATCAATAAGGAACCGCGGGCAGATATAGCCGTTGGAAGTTTGTCTTATAAATAGTGGACCATTCTCAGATTTTCTCTTCACCTCTTTTGCACATACATTTCCATATTCTTTCATACTTCTTAAATCAATCAAATCTTTGGTCATTTGGTTGATTACTACTTGTTTAGAAGTGAATCTTTCTCCTCCCATCTCTTCCTCTCAAAGTGCAAAGAGAAGAACACTTTCATCCTTGAAGTGTTGTGTCTACCTCAAAGATCCAATGAAGATCCAAACTTATTTATTCATTGTTGTGTCATTGGTGTGAAGATCCAAGTAGTTGTGTCTATTCGGATGTTGTGTATGTATTAATGTAAAACCCGCATGCTTTTACCATGAACAGTACACTTGGTAAACGTACGTACATATTAAAACTTTCCTTTTATAGCATGAACATGTGTCACGATTAGTATTTACAGAAGTTATGTACGTATAATTACACGATAAGTATTAAGTACGCGATAGTACACGATAAATATTAACAATAATAATTGTAATCACGAAAATGAAACCATGAACGTAAATATCACGAACACGTAATTACGTACTCAATTCATATAATACGATTAGTATCATTACATACAAGTATTTAGATATAGCACGAACATTTAAACATGAAAACACGAACGTATGAACACGTAAATATTAACATGGGAAAAACTTTGGTTTTTCCCTTGTGGGCCTATGTGTCGCGGCAACCAAGAGAGACAAGGGGCCAAGACCACTTTGTTTTTACCAAATAACAAAAAGGGGAAACTTTATTTTCATTCACAGAGTTTTTCCAAGAAAATCAAAAACCCTACTCTTCCTTTTTCTTCTCTTTGGCCGACGGCAAGAACAAACACCAAAGGGGTGTTTGTTTGATTTTTGGTTAATTAAATTGAAGGATCATGTTCGTGTTATTGTTATCTAATCATTACACGCATTCGTTAATCCGTAAATCCTTTTCTTTTATTCTATTGATTAATTATGAAAACATGTGATCATGGATTAAATAAACAAGGATTAAAACATGTTAAACAAATCATGGGGGTAAATTAAGGGTTGTGTTCGGGTTTGGTTGTTCGGCTGACACTCAACCAAGAGCCCAAGGCTCTCGGCGTGTCTTTGATCGCACCACCAACCGGGATCTATGATCTCGGTGGTGTTGGTTCGGTCAGGAGCAGGATCAAGGAACCCTGACGCAAGTCGAGGTGTCCTTGTGGTTCGGTTGGGTCTCGACAGCATCCAGCCACACCACCGGCACACATCCAGTGGCAGATTGGGTCAAGCAGGGGGAACCACGGCGCATCAGGGGTAACCATGTAACCCCCCCAAATATTCATACTTTAGTTCAACGGAAGAGTCGTTGGTGTTACGGGATAGCACATTACTCAAATCATAGAAAACGCTTCAAAAATTGCATCGTTTCATAATAAGCATTTTCCATTCATAAATATCAAGTTACATAGGTCCCAAGTCATAGTATATCATACAATTTTTACAAAGCGTTTGAATGGAAATTGTTGTTTAAGTGCGGGCCATAAATTCTTGTCGTCTTCCCGAGAATTACCTTCAAGTACCTGAGATAAAATATGTTAAAAGAAAAGGTTAGCGAGAACGCCGAGTGAATTCATAGAGTTTAATAAACCATTAATATATCACCGGTATATATAATCGTCACCGAAAAATCATTTTATACAATTCCTTGTCGTAGGCCATAAAATAGGCCGAAAACGTTTTAAACAAATCCTTGTCAAAAATCATAATATAGGCTTTTGCCTTCAAAACCATTATACGAACCATTGTCGTAAAAACATCATACAATACGTCTTATAACGTTGTATAGAGTTAAATAAAAACTGTTATATGAATATGGTTATGTAGAACCAAAACACGAAAATAATATCAATAATAAGACCCCGTATTGCTAGTCAGGCAATATATTGTAATTCAATGCGTATAGCAGTATTTTCGTTATTGGATTATCATAAGCCGCATGACATTGTTACCTTACTATAACAAACAACGGGTAGCTAACCCGAAACTCATTTGCCCATCTATGTTAGCGTGTCGTCACAAAAATCACGCTATGGAAATCTTCTCATACATAAATTCGCTTACCAATGAATGTGGCACGACGGGGATAAACCGTCAAGGCGTGAACTGGGTGATCTTCCCAAATAGTATTATTATATGTATAAGCGTCTACCATATCCTGGGAGTTCACAATTCATGCTAATGGGACTTTTAGTGACATAATATAACTTTAATAATCCATTTTATTTCATACATCGGGTCATATAATCATTCATCGGGTCATACAATCATTCTGGTCCAAATCAATAAACAAACAATCGGGACAACTGGTGTCCTATTTAATTAAAACTAACATGTTATCTCCCTCGTGGGTTTATAAAACATTTCATAAAAACATTTAAAAGAGTGCGAGGCTATGAACTCACATTGATTGGGAAAGGCGGTTATCGGCGATTTGGATGTACGGTACGTGCTTCAATCGAAACCTAGAAAAATAATACTCTTCTTAGACTCTTCTCCAATAACTTTATAAAAATAATGGCTATGTATATATATGATGATATTATAAGTATGATGATGATCAAGTGTGTTTTTATATCTTCATTCAACATTATAGTGTTATGTGTTAGTCAAATTTTTGACTAGTTACACTAGTTTCAATCCAATTCCATATTGAGGCCCAATAAGCCCATTAAAAGCCCAATACATTATATTAGTCTATTTATACTATTAATACCAGGACTTTACTCATATGTTAGGCGCAAGTGGGTTAAGCCCAATGAGTAAGTCCATTAGTGTTTATCCAAACTAATTGGGTCTGAAGGTCTACGTGATTAATGGCCTATTCTACATGATTGATTTGATGGATTTGGATGGTTGATTGATTGAAAAATAAAGAAGAAGATGAAGGAATGAGATGAGGGATTAGAGAGAGAAAGGAGAGAAGGGAGAGAAATTAGAGAGAGAAAGTAAAATGGAATAATGATTAAGTGTAAATGACAATCAACAACCCCTCATAACATGCTAGGAGGGGATATATATAGCCCACCCTACATGTGGGCTATATGGACTATACATAAAGTAAATAGATCACGAGCCCATTACATAATTATCGTTGGAGCGACCGATCCTTCATAAATACGTAAAACGTATTTCGAACAATCTCCCCCTAAGGGAGGTCGCTCCAAGAAACAAAGTTCTAAATAGTCTATAACTCGTGATCTATGCTAACTAAGATGTGACCGAGACTTTATTGGAAAAAAGTATTTCCAACAATCTCCCCCTAAGGGAGGTCACATCTTTTTACAAAATCTTAAACCTAGCATCTATGCTTGAGTCTTCGATCTTGTTCTTGTGAATATGCTTTATGTGATCTTTGACTTTAGTCTTGAGCATGTTTCCTTGCCTTGACCTTGTGCATTCTTCACTTGTGATATTTGCCTCTTCGTGACTTCATGTTCCACATACTTATACTTTTAAATTCTTGAAAGCTTCAGAGTTTGATACAGCGGAAGACTTGACCTTCAGGCTTTCTTGAATTTGTTGAAGTACTAATTGTATGTAGTATAAGCATGTGGTGACGACTTCTTCTGGATTGTACACCGCAATGCCACCTTCTTGTTATGCTGCATAAGACAGTTAGCAACAAACAATATACACGGATGAAATGGCTTTGAACATTTCATTCTAATTCGGTAGCAATTTACCTCCGGTCGGTGAAGACCGTTGGACGATATTAAATATCGTACTTGTGGCAGGTAGTTTCAATAAACCTCCTTGACAAGATTTCGCGGGTAAACCCGTTCTCTTTACTCGACCGTCCAAAGCTAACTGCGAACGTAAAGAGTGAATCATTTGGATAATATTATCCGCATGATTTGAAGCCGTCAATTCATGTTCCTGGAACAAGTGAAGTTCAATTAAGAACCGCACCATCGTTGCTTTCCAGTTGTCACTAGCTTGATTCATATAGAATCTTGCAAGTTACCTACCAAGTGCTGTTTGATGTTAACACTAGAAGGATTTCCACTCGTCACTGTGATCAATAAAGAGTCACTCTGAGTGTTCTGGCAAGATCATATGATAATGCGTAGAGGCCTGGAACGAGTTTAAATTCATTTAAGAATTAAACCACTGTTGCTTTCCAGTTATCACAAGTTTGATTCATAAAGAATCGCACAAGTCACCTACCATGAGCTTTTTGATATTCGCTCAAGAAGGATTTCCATCTTTATTGTAAATACTTTCGTATTACTCGGATGTTCAGGCAAGATCATGAAGATTTTGCGTAGGACTCTTAAGAACTTTCTTACTTTTCACGGTGTGTGAAGAAGCAAGGAAATATGAAAGTGTGTCCTAATGAGATATTTGATGATCTCAAATGGCTCTAGACTCGATCGTGCATTTTGGATTTTTTAGTGATCGGAGGCTGGAGAGGAGTGCCACCTTTTCAATACCAGTCTATTCGGAGTGAATAAACCAATAGATAATGTGTTGATCTCCGTGTGATTAAAACAAATACCTTTTGAGAGATATTTGAGTTAGCTGGGAAGGGTTGTGCATTGCATCACTGGGTCCATGATGTCTTTCTTCAATATCGAGAATCATTAACAAAAATGACCTCAATAGCATATGTATTGACCCGGTTTCTGCCTAAAGTTGTAAGGAGGGCTTCTTTCTTTACACCATTTATCTTTACATTTCTTTTTCATTCTTCAACCCCTTCAATGCTTACCAATACGTCATAACTAGCACCTTGTTGTGATTGTTCCAGTGCTAACTTAAGTACTTGGTCGGCATTCAGCTACGTTCACAATCTTTCTCCATCTTTCCTAAGGACTACTGTTTCTAGCTATGGAATGTCCTTGGGAAGATTCCTCCGGTTCTAGAGAAATCATTGGACTTTAACCTATCCTACCATCCTTATGTCACCACAATCTTCACCGTCGTGAATAGAGATGTTTTGGGTAAGTGTATGTCACCATGAAATCCATTTTGAAGTGCAAATCCATTTTGCTCCCCCTTAACTTATGCCACGATATTCGAAAACATTTCGCACATGTCGGGATGAGCTAGCACGTTAAGTCAAACCATTTGTGATTAATCATTTCCCATATTAAATCACATTTTCTCCCCCATATTAAAAATATTAACCCAATCGATGTTTTTAATATCAATTGATTTAATAGCATTTTAAGAAAATTTGGGAAGAAAAATGCAAGTCCAATTATCTTCATGAATTACACAAGCTCCTCCTCAAATTAATGAAGGTGTGCTGAAACGTAAATTAAATACTTTTTAAACACAAGTGTAAGGTATTTATTACGTGCAAAGATCATATATGATAATGAATTCACAAGATTAGCAATTTACGAGGTAGGACCTGAATGATGGAGAACATCATATGAGAGATTCACATGGTTCTTGTTCACGAATGTTGGTCACCTCGTCACGTCCCCGAGAAAATTAATTCCCGTTGTTGAGTCAAAGCTTTCCGGTGAAATGCTTGACTTGATTATGAAAAGCGGGTTGCTATCTGAAATAATAGCAAACCATTTTGAGCATGTTTTAAAAGTTTGAACTTCTGCTCGAACTTTATTTACAACCCCGTGTCATTATTGAATGACATTTCTTGGTTCGTAAATATTATCGATTCCAGAAGACATGCTCTTTTTATCAAAACATTTTTGAACACACAATTTTGAAAGATTTAGAAAAACCTTTTGAGAAATTCTCGAAAAATTGTGTTCAAAGTTTTGAAAAACAATTACTTGAGCTTAAGATGTTGAATATCTTAAAAGCGAGCTCAAGTCCGAGAAGTTGTGAACTTCCCGTTGTTAAGGATAAGTTACCATCGGCGATAAGCTTTCCTTTTATCTGAAGGACGAGTCCTAAGCTGACATTTACTTAGAAGTCGTGTTCATGAGCTTGAAAACTTTGACTGTTTTAACGGAAAGCTCATGACCGAGAAAGGTTAATTTCTCGTTACGAGGAAAAGTTCTCTTATTTAAAAGATACACTTTCCTTTCTGAGCTTAAAACTTCGAATGTTTTAATACAAGCTCATGACCGAGAAAGGTGAATTTCTCGTTAAGAGGATAAGTTATCATAAAAGATAATCTTTCCTTTATTTTAAGTTCGAGTTACAGTCTGACATTGAACTGTAAGTCATTGTGCATGAGCTTAAAAAACCTTGAATGTTTTTAATTTTAGCTCATGCCCGAGAAAACTTAATTTCTCGTTGTTAGGATAAGTTTACCATCGGCGATAAAATTTCCTTTCTTTGAAGAGCAAGTTATAGTCTGTGATGTGACTATAAGTCCTTGTGCATGAGCTTAAAAACGTGGAATGTTTTTAACATAAGCTCATGCCCGAGAAAAATGAATTTCTCGTTTTTAGGATAAGTCATCATCGGGATGAACTTTCCTGTCTTTGGAGATCGAGTTACAGTCTGTTATGTGACTGTAAGTCCTTGTGCATGAGCTTAAAAACGTGGAATGTTTTTAACATAAGCTCATGCCCGAGAAAAATGAATTTCTCGTTTTTAGGATAAGTCATCATCGGGATGAACTTTCCTGTCTTTGGAGATCGAGTTACAGTCTGTTATGTGACTGTAAGTCCTTGTGCATGAGCTTAAAAATGTGGAATGTTTTTAACATAAGCTCATGCCCGAGAAAAATGAATTTCTCGTTTTTAGGATAAGTCATCATCGGGATGAACTTTCCTGTCTTTGGAGATCGAGTTGCAATCTGTTAGGTGACTGTAAGTCCTTGTGCATGAGCTTAAAAACGTGGAATGTTTTTAACATAAGCTCATGCCCGAGAAAAATGAATTTCTTGTTTTTAGGATAAGTCATCATCGGGATGAACTTTCCTGTCTTTGGAGATCGAGTTACAGTCTGTTATGTGACTGTAAGTCCTTGTGCAAGCTTTAACCATGAATCCCCTGAGATACTAGTTTCTCTGATATCTGCTTCTTCAGCAACCAAACTCTGAGAGTGTCCTTAGTTGAACGGTATACAACGATTGGACCGCTTCGTTCTTTTGGAACATCAACTTTGGTACCTGCATTCTCATTAGGAGTTTGTATACTTTTGCATGGGTTAGAGATATCTATTTTAGAAGCACGTGGGGGTTCACGGTTTTCTTTTCTTGTGTCAGAGGTGGCCTGAGGGGATGATTCACTTGTCTTAGTTGGCAAACGTTTCATTTTATAGAAAATCTTAAGTTCAGGCTTAAGTGATGTATCATCCTTTGCAATTTCCTCCCTAGTAATCTTAGTAGAATCGGAGACTATCCTAGTTAAAGGGCACTCGTTTCCTACAAGAGTGAAAGTTCTACCAGTGGGGCGCCACATTTTACCAATGGGTTTGATTTTAGCGATCCACTGGGATTTAAGTCTAGCACGGGAGTTCACCTCATTAAGCAATTTTTTGATACAGGAATCATGATTTGCCGTAAAGACACATTTTCTACATGTTTTACAGGTAGCATATTTAATGTCCGAGTAATTCCTAGATGTTTGATCGATGCTCCTAGGAGATGACATGCTGCGGTTAGCAGTGTTGGGTAATCTAGAAGGCATGTGACTAGGATTGACATTGCTATCTCTTACATGTGTCTTTTGAATAGCTTCCCTTTGACCAAAATCATGGCGCACATCAGTTGAACTAGTTCTAGACGTGTTCATTGAACTATTCTTAGAGAAACTAGGGGCAATCATGTGATGAGGTTTTGCTAAAACTGATTTAGTCACATTAGGCCTAGTTGGTGGAGTGACTGTTCTAGAAATATGACCCAAATCAACTTGGGAGGCAAACCGCGGTCTCGAGGATAGTGATCGCTCGGATCTAAATGCAGTAGGTTGTCTGACAATCGGTTGTCTGACGAACTGATTTGTAGGCGGTTTCCCCAAGATTGATGGTTTTTCAAGCTTAGTGTCCACACTAGGTCCTTTACTTTTCCTTAACTCGTTTTCCAACGCAGCTATAGCAAAAACCTTTTCCTGTACCTGGGCCTTTAAAGTCTCATTCTCTTTGAGCAAGTTATCTTGGGATGCCAACTTAGATTCAAGCAGTTGAATTTGTTTCAAAAGATTATCCTTTTCAGCTTTAGAATCTAACACTTTTTGATCCAATTTTCTTTCAAGAACAACATTTGATTTTTCAAGTTTTTCAAAATATGTTTCAAATTTGTTTGTTTTCTTTGAAAATTCAATTTTGGCATCCTCAAGATCTTTTGATTGCCGAGCTACGATCGTTTCGAGCTCTTTAATCTTGGAATCAGAAGCAGTCACTGAAGCAGTTATAATACAATTATCATGATGTACTATAGCATTCTGAACAATGTCTCCCCCATTATGACTTACATCGGATGAATCAGAAGTGGTATTGCTATCACTCGTTTCCATCCCATGTTTGTCATAATTAGGTTCAGAATGCTCAATATGCGGCATGTCATCAGCATATACATCATAAACGACATTACATTGTACCATGTTTGCAGGCTCTGCGTCATAAATGGGTAAGGTGTCATCAAGAGAAATCTCGTGAACATTCCCTGACGTGCCACTGGTATCATGTTGTCCTCCTGATTCCGTGCTCTTGCCATCGTTAGGCTCCAAGTTGTCAACCGTATGATCAGTTTCCTCTTGCATCGAAGAGTCTTGCACTCCATTATCATACCCTTGCTGAAGTCGAGATATTTCATAAATCGAAGACGAGACCGATGACATGAGTTTCAAAATTATATCACGGAAAACTCGAAGCTCGGTATGTGTATCTCGAAGAAACGATTGGCAAATCACTGAACTTGCAGACTTGATGATATTGAATTGGAGGAAAGGCGTGAGTTGTATCACAAGAGCCTTATAAGCAATTGACGATGCAGAGTGATTAAAGTTGTCACGGTTGAATTGCTCGGCGAGTTCGGTCAAAGTGGTGAACATTGAGTCCATGAATATATGACGATCTTGACCAAAGATTGTCACAAATTCGCTCCCTCCTTGAAGCCGTGAAAGAGTGACTAGATGATATTGAAGCATTTGAAATGAATTTATACCACTTTCTCTAGCTTTGTCGTGCATTCGATGCAAGTCTCCCTCTTGAAATTTCGAATTCAATGGATCCATTGAATATTGACGAAAAATAAGGTAAGGATGACTTATTGAAAGTAAGGATAACTTAGCGATGAAAAAAATTTGTCTTCACTTTCAAATAATAATACCAAAAAAATATCCGTAACCACTAAAAAAATAAAAAATAAAAAATCCCGTCACTTTGTCTCGTCTTTCTGTCTTCAAATTTTGTCACGTCTTGACTCGACTGTTTAACTAAATATAACTAAATATAACTTAAAATATAACTAAATATAACTTAAAATATAATATTAGTATAAACTTTGTGCAATTTAAAGTTTGATAGTTGGCCCCATTAAAGCAATCAACGCTATGAATGATCTTAAAAAAGACGTGGCATGAAAAACAAAGAAACGTGGCTTGTGAGACACAAATGACAGTTTAAACAAACAAACGTGGCAATCACTGGTCCATGAGTGAGTTAATAGGGGAAATATAAAATAAGATGGTGCCCTAATTTAAATCTTTCAAATCACAACTTTTCACCAGCCGTTATTTTTTCACCCATCCCTTCTCTCATCTAGATCCAGCCAATCTCTTCTCCCAATCTTCTTCTTTCTTGTTTCCTCCGCTCCACTGTATATACCTCCGCCCCACCTTAAAACTACACCTCAAAAACAAAAAAAAAACTGCTCCCCTTAAAAATTTAAATCTCAATCGTGATTTCTGATAATCACACCCCACAAATCAAGTGAAATAGATCATCTACAACTCAATTAAATCTTATAAATGCGAATAACTAATCCAAAAAAAACATAAGGCGTGGCTGCAAGATCATTCTATGTGGTCTCGGGTAGGTTTTTTCATTAATGTTTTAATTTTTTGATTTTGTTGAGTCCCTCTCTCATCTGTCGCGTCTTGCTTGTGGTGTTTTGAAAATCGAGAGTGTAAGGGAGAGGTTGTTTTGTTGTGATGTTGGTCTCGCGTCTGGGTTATTTGGAGTCATGAGTGTGTTTGGTGTTCGAGTGAGAAATCAGTTGGGAGTGAGAGTGAGGAAGTTTGGTCGAGTCTGTGTAGTTTTTATGTGCGAGGGTGTACAAATCGAGAGTTGTTGGGGAGTTGAGTTTTGTCTGAGGGTATGTGTTTGGTTTATGACTGTTTTGGGTTTTGATGTGTCGAGAGTGAGGGTTTTCGAGGCTTTTTGAACGAGGGTGTGACGATGGTCGTGTTGGAGTCAGTGGGTTTGAGTGTTGAGTTTTTGTTTGTTTTAAGACCCGTTGAGTTTGAATTTGGATGCTTCGTTCGGAAGAGTTCCGAAACGGAACTTTGTTTCGTTCGGAACTTTGTTTCGTTCGGAACTTTGTTTCGTTCGGAACTTTGTTTCGTTCGGAACTTTGTTTCGTTCGGAACTTTGTTTCGTTCGGAACAGTTCCGAATCGGAACAGTTCCGAATCGGAACAGTTCCGAATCGGAACTTTGTTTCGTTCGGAACTTTGTTTCGTTCGGAACTTTGTTTCGTTCGGAACTTTGTTTCGTTCGGAACTTTGTTTCGTTCGGATGTTTTGTTCACCCGGAACTTGATGAAGCGGATAGATATATTTGAAAAACAGACCAAATTTATAAAGGACTGATATTTTTGATGAAGCGGACTGATATGATGAAAAACTTGATAACCTTGATGATAAAGGACTGAAGGACTGGTATTGGACAACTGGACAGACACGAAACCCAGATATAATAAAAAATTATATATAAAAACTGGTATATAGAAAATTAAAGTGGCAAATTTGATTAAAAAAAATAAAAAATAAAACAAAATTAAAAGTTTAATTTAAGGATTTCAAACAAAAAGGCATCAAAATAAAAAGGATTTAATCAAAAAAAAATTCAAAATTAAAAAGAGAAAAACACAACTTTTTATAAAAACACAAACTTTTTAAGATTTGATAAAGAAATTTTTGATTTTTATATAAAAATTTGTGATTTTTTATCTAAAAAGTAAGTAAATTTGAAGATTTGATATGATTTAACACATAAAAACACAAACTTTTTATAAAAAATACAAACTTTTTTAAAATTTAAGCATGATTAAATCAAAACCCACCAAAATCAAAAAGAAATAAAAGAAGAATAAACCAATCAAACCTTGGCTCTTGATACCAATTGAAGGTCTACGTGATTAATGGCCTATTCTACATGATTGATTTGATGGATTTGGATGGTTGATTGATTGAAAAATAAAGAAGAAGATGAAGGAATGAGATGAGGGATTAGAGAGAGAAAGGAGAGAAGGGAGAGAAATTAGAGAGAGAAAGTAAAATAGAATAATGATTAAGTGTAAATGACAATCAACAACCCCTCCTAACATGCTAGGAGGGGATATATATAGCCCACCCTACATGTGGGCTATATGGACTATACATAAAGTAAATAGATCACGAGCCCATTACATAATTATCGTTGGAGCGACCGATCCTTCATAAATACGTAAAACGTATTTCCAACAGGGTCAATAGTCCAATAAGGCTACATTGGCCCGTTAATGTCCATAAGTTATAAAGCTAGGGTTTATCGGTTTTTACTTGTAAAATATACTTATACATCAGTATATGAGTTATAAAAAGTGTACATTATACGGGTCCGACCATCTAAGTTTTAATTGACGAAACATTAATTTTACGGTTTTAGCCGAAAAAGACATAAAACTCATGTTTATAGTTTTATAACTTATAAAACTTATTAAATTGATATTTTTATAAAATGTCTCATTTATTTATTAATGTACATACTTATTTATATGTAATATATAAGTTATTGAGTTTTAAGTATACATTTTATATTATATTTAATTGAGTGCTATTATTATACTATATACTTTTATTTTTACAAATCTGATTATTATTTTCACTTTCACCATTTTTACCATATCTTGAGTTCTACCAGGAGATAGAAGCTCATTTTTGGACACCACAAAATACATGATATGTTATAAATTTAACTCAGTTTTAGCTACTGCTCAATCAACTTCTAAATGTGTCTAACCGTCCGTCCAAAACAGACTACTCAGATTTGCACTTCAATTTTGTTTTGATCATATCTCACTCATTATAAAGATTCGATTGCATAGCCAACTCTCACATGTGTACAAGTCTTATAACTTACTGTATATTAATTCATATATGCCATTTTATCAGTTTAACATAAGGTTCTTTACTGTTTTTATACAGCCTACTAATTTAAGCAAGATTTTACCACTTTTACATGTAGTTTTCAATCTTTTTAATCAAATCCATCAACACCAAATCCCCACATAATATTTTTGATCATCATTCATCATCATATACATATACATAAATGAAGAAAATACAATATTACATATTCAAAATAACAAGAGGATAAGAAAAAACAATCTCTATACCACCAATAGTGATGAAAAGATGAGGTTGATGATGAACAAGACTTGGTTCTTGTTATCACATCTTTAACTTGGAAAATGAACTCCTTGAGATCTTCATGTGTATGAATATCTTCTTGAAAATCAGCGCATAAACTCCATGGAAACTCCTTTTTGGATGTTAAGATCACCTCCAATCAATGTATCTTCAATGGGTTTCCATCATATGCAAGTTATACATATGATTTGTGATAGAAATTTTTGGATGAATGGTGGTGATGATAAATGGGACTGCAACAAGGAGGAGGGTGGAGAGAATTGTGTGTTTTTGAGATTTGCATGAGATGGGAAATGAAGTAGCTAGTTTAGTTAGCTAGTTTTGTTGTAAAGTGGTTTTGTAACAAGAGAAGGACAAGTGTCCTTATTTTAGTATATAGTTGACACACATAAGGTGTGTTGGCTAAGATTTGTGGCCGCCCATTTGTTGGGTGAGGCAAGTATAAACTTGTCTCATCCCACTAATTTACGGGTACTTCTCGATTCTAGTTTCCTCGATTTGCATGCCCTCGGGTCGTTTTACGAAAAACGTTTTTATAAATTATGAATCAACGACACAAAACAAATCTAATAAATATTGTCTCATAAAAAACGGAGTTCAAAAACGTAAATACGTAATCCTAGGGTTTCCGGTTTAGTCGTAAATGACGTTAAATTATGCACGTAAGTCCTAATCTCTTCTCGTAAATTTGTGAGTTTATGAACCAACACAAATTTAAAATTCCATAATAATATTCACGGATAAATTTATTTCCTGAAATGTCGGACTGTCACCAAAAACGGTGTATGTAAACGTAAGCACGTAACGTAGAATCCTCCGGTTTAGACGTAGTCGATGCTACTTCAAGACGTAAACCCAAATTTATTCCCATAAATGATTGAGTTAATAATATAACATTAAAATAATTTTTTTAAATAATACTTGAGAATAAAATATCGACTATAAATTGACGGATTGTCATAGCATTTACCCCTAAACAGGATCTTTGTCCTCAAAGATCGATTTATCTTACTAGTCGCTTTTTATAGAGTTAAAGCCATGTGGGTATTTCCTCCACATCAGATCTTTTCTCGCAAGTGTAATTCATTACAATACGCGAGTTTCATCAAACATAATTACGGGAATATGATCATGCTTAATGTTGACTTACTTTCTCTATCCATGATGTTCACGGGTTTTTGATGAATGCAACTTTTCGCCGATCTAAACTTTACTAAGAAACAATCAGATTTTCACTTGATATACATTTTATCAAGTTCGATGTACGAAACATAATTCACGCAGCCCTTGAAGTCCTATGGTAGATCCAGCTTATATGCCTTTCAAACCATCTTTTTGCATTATCTCAATTGTCCCATACAACGGGGACTTATATCCCCTGATCCTTCAGATCATCAATTCACTTTTCTATGGTGAAATTTTTTGGCATAACTTTGCTACCCATCCTTCACTTCAAGATCTACATTTCATATTCACATAACCTCCAGCCCACTACCGACAGTCAATAATGAGATCCTAATTTCAACAATCATTTCAGGTCTCGCGGGTTGGGTATTTTGTAAGGTTAGGTTTGTAATCATAGGCAACCTTAAACCTAAAAGACATGTCCAACTCACAATGGGTGTATGTCAGGTGTCTTCCTCCCATCTCCTGCTTACAGATGCTCTCATATATATATATATATATATATATATATATATATATATATATATATATATATATATATATATATATATATATATATATATATATATATATATATATATATATATATATATATATATATATATATATATATATATATACATATATATATATATATATATATATATATATATATATATATATATATATATATATATATATATATATATATACATATATATATATATATATACATATATATATATATATATATATATATATATATATATATATATATATATATATATATATATATATATATATATATATATATATATATATATATATATATATATATATATATATATATATATATATATATATATATATATATATATATCCTCACAAGATTAGATCTCGATCCTAATACGATAATTATCAATTATGATTTCTCCAAAGGAAAACAATTATACGGTTCATTACCAAATGTCAATCATTCAAGCATAAAACAACACTTCTAGTGTTTTGTATCGTTACTTTACCTCGTCCCTTCGATTGGGGTGGTAAACAGTACTCT
Organism: Glebionis coronaria; assembly: GCA_025667525.1. Taxonomy (NCBI): domain Eukaryota; kingdom Viridiplantae; phylum Streptophyta; class Magnoliopsida; order Asterales; family Asteraceae; genus Glebionis; species Glebionis coronaria. The sequence goes on along the minus strand of CM046876.1, from coordinate 239,546,293 downwards.
CATCAAGGTTCGTTCCCAATGACTTCTGAGCAAATCTCTAGAAATTCGATGCGAAGCGAGGATCTTGATAGAGATGATCAATACAGGCACACTATGTTTACACAACTCCTTTAAATACAAAGAGTCAATTTCTTCATCGAGAATCTATCATTAACATGAATGATATTCGCATATTTGGTCAGTCTGTCGACGATGACCCTAAATTGAATCAAATTCAGAAGAAGACCTTTGTAATAGTTAGACGTTTACTAATGTATGAAGCGATGTATGACTTCATAATTTGCCATCAGACAACTTCTTCAGATAAAGATACATTAAATTAGAAATGACATGAATAGAATACTTAAGCTTATGAGATTCCAACATGACTAAATCTCAAAATCTCCATATTTAGGCAACCACAAGTGGCCTTTAAAACATTTGGCGCCATAGGCTTCTCAATTCTAATGGTTCACATTAGCCGCGAACCCCTTTTATTATCTATATTATCCTTTTTACAAGCATCGGCTATATTTTAAATTGCTCGACAATTTCTTCTGCACAGTTCATTACTAAGGAACACATCCTAATTGATTCTTTATCCTTTATACATAATGTGGCAGTATCTACATTCACATTTCCTAGTGAAATAATTATCATGACCACAATTCACTCAGAAATTCTTTCTTCATATTTTCTGCGTTTTGGTTTCGTCTCAACTATTATCTTTATTAGTTTCGCTCAATCCAACGTTTAAAGCGTCGATAAATATTACAAGTAATTAAATAATAAATATTTAATTTTTATGAAACGTCAACCTAAAAAATTTTAAATTTCTCAGTTCGTCCAGTTATAGAAGAATGTTCAAAATAAATTTGAATTTAATTAACACGATTTTTGTTGATTTATCGAAAATAATTAATAAGATTCGTAAATGTTCGAAAAATCTTTATTTATACTTTGGTCAAAATTTTCTTAGTTGGAAAGAAAAAATTTTTGTTTCAAATTCCAAGTCTTGGTTTAAATGGTTTCCTCTATCCCTCTTAGGTTGTCTTGAGGTATACACAAACATGTACCCCTAAAGGAGTTTAGTTAAATGATTTAGGTATAAGGGAATAATTTCTTAAAAATCCTTTGATAAATTCTTTGTCAAAACATATTTCCAATTTCTTTTTGGTAAAACCCAAAGCCTTAATGGCTCTAATCTTTGAAGAGTGAATCTAGTGTAACACTCTCATTTTTCGTATCGGTACAGCGGAAGGGTCTTTCAGAGTGTTACGGGATAGCACAATAACTCCAATCATAGACAACACATAAAAATGGTTGTACAAGGTTTAACAAACATTCATTCGATAAAAAGTTTCAAAAGCGTACAACATGTCCCAAATTATACAGGTCATTAAGTTTACAAAACACAGATCGAATGAATATTTTTAATATTAAGTGTGGGCCATCAGAGTCGATCTCCATCCGGATTACCTTCAAGCACCTGAGATAAAAACATGTAAAAATCATATCAGCGAATGCCGAGTGAATTCATAGAGTTTAATGAAAACCGTTATATAAAAACAATCATTTACAATCATTTAAAATCAGAACACAAGCATAATATCGGAAGTAAGTCCTCATATTGCTAGTCAGGCAATATATAAATCAAGCGTACATCTGAAACTGTCCATGAGACCGTAGTCTCTATAGTACCATGATAGGTAATATATTCATCGTTAATAGCGTCGTTATCGTTTATTATTTATGTTTTATAGCATACATTGTATAGGATTATTATTAGCCGCATGACATTGTTACCTTACTATGAAAACAGCGGGCCGCGAACCCGACAAACAATTTGCCCATCTAAGTTAGCGTGTCATCACAAAAATCACGCTATGGAATCTTCTCATACATAAATTCACATAAATTCGCTTACCAATCAATGTGGTACGACGGGGATCAACCGTCAAGGCGCGAACTGGGGTGATCGTCCCCAAATAGTACTATCAAATGCATAAGCGTCTACCAAATCCCGGTAGTTCACAATTCATGCTAATGGGACTTTAAGTGACATAACCTAACTACTAATAATCCTTTTAGTCTCGAATATAGGGTCATAGCATCATTCGGGTCCATATCATTTAGCATACAATCGGGACTACTTGTGTTCTATTTTTATAAAATCTAGCATGTTATCTCCCTCGCGGGTTTACAAATCATTTTATAAAACATTTAAAAGAGTGCGAGGCTATGAACTCACGTTGTTAATAAAAGGCGGATTATCGGCTACGGGCGTGCTTCGGTCACGAAAACCTATATAAATAATAATCGGTCTTAGGCTCGGTCTAATGACTTTTATCAAAATAAAAATATACATATGATGATTTTGTACATATGATGATGATCAAGTGGGTTTATATATCCTTGTTTACTCATTTTAGTGTTTACGTCTTTGTAACGTTTTACTAGTTCACTAGTTTTACCGATTTTACCTATTTTAAGTCCATTAAGTCTTTTATAAGTTCTTTAACTTGTTTTTGTCCCTTTTATACCTATATTATCAGTATATGACTTTTATAAACTTTACATTAGACGGGTTTGGTCGTCTAAGTTTTATTTGGCGAAAAACGTTAATTTTACGGCGATAGCCGAAAAAGTCGTAAAAATCAAGTTTATAGTTTTTATTACTTATAAATATTATTTTACCACCATTTATATAATTTACCCATTTAATTAACCTTTTATACATTTATATAAATAAGTTTTATAGGTTAGTGGGTTTATATTTTTACATTTTATACATTATAATGTGAGTGCTTATATAATATTAATAAACATTATTTTCAAAAATCTGATTTTTAACTTCATGTTCACCATTTTTAGCATATCTAGAGTTTTATAATGAATTAGAAGCTCATTTTTGGATGGCATGATCTTCATAATATGTGCTACATTTAACTTAGTTATAGCTACTGCTCATTTTGAGTTTAACTTGCCTTAACAGTCCCTACAAAACTGCTTATTCAGATTATACCACCTAACTTGTTTTGATCATATCTCACTCATTATTTTGATTCCATTGCATGGCCAACTCTCACATGTGTATAACATCTTCTACTTACTGTAAATGGATCAAACCATGCAATTTTATCAGTTCATCTTTTAGTTATCTACTGTTTTTATACAGCCAACTAAATAATCAAGATTTTAGCTTCATTTCTTATAGTTATCATCATTTTTAAGCATATTTATCAACACTTGATCCCCACACAACATTTTTATCATCATATATACATCATATACATATACAAAATGAAAGAAAATACATTTGTTCTTTACAAAATAACAAGAGAAAAATGGAGAGGATGATCTTCTTTACCAATCCTAGTGGATTTCTTGTTTCAGGAAGACAAGAACTTGATGAACACAACAAGTATCTCCAAGACTATAAAATATCAAGAACATAGGTTGGAAAATCAGCCCTAGGACACAAGCAAATCACCTCCAAAGATGTTAATATGGCCACCAAATGAGCAAGGCTTCAAGAATACTCCTTAATAGAGCTAGTAAACATGTTGTTCATGGCTAGAAGAAATCAAATGGGGTGTTTGTTGGTTAATAGTGGACGTCAAGGGGAGGGGTGTTGAGAGGATTTTGATGTTGATTTGCATGTGAGAAAGATGGAAATAAAAAACAAGTTGCTAGTTTTGGAAGGTTATGTGGTATGGTAAAGCTTAAGGTGTAAGCTAGCTTACACTTGGTGTAAGTTAGCTAAACTTGATGCCACCTAAGTGTTGTCCTGTCAAGTTGGCCGTCCCAACCAAGCTAGTGGGGTGGGACAATGTGTTTTGTCCCATCTCACTAGTTTACGGGTATTTCTCGATTCTAGTTTTCTCGATTTGCGTGCCCTCGGGTCGTTTTACGAAAAACGTTTTTATAAATTATGAATCACCGTCACAAAACGAATCCAATAAAAATTGTCTCATCAAAAACGGAGTTCAAAAATGTAAATACGTAATCCTAAGGTTTCCGGTTTAGTCGTAAAAGACGCCAAATTATGCACGTAAGCCCAAATTTAAATCCGTAAATTGTGAGTTCGTCAACCAACACAAAAATAAGTTTCAAAATATTATACGAGAAAATATTTCACTACCTGAAAATGTTAGATTGTCACAGCTTTTCCTCCTAAAAGGGATTAACGTCCTCGTGATCCATTTCATTTGGATGTCCGTTTCTTATTGAAATCGAAGAGGTGCGGATATTTCTTCCACATTTCATCCTCTCGTTCCCAAGTATACTCCGGTTCATGCTTTGAATTCCATCGGATTTTGACAATAGGTATCCGACTTTGTTTCAGTTGCTTTACCTCACGGTCCATAACTTCTACGGGCTCTTCGATAAAATGCAACTTCCCATCTATTCGAACCTTACCTAACGGAATTTTCTCATCACTCACTGCTAGACATTTCTTCAGATTAGATACATGGAATGTGTTGTGAACACCATGAAGTCCTGGGGGTAACTCTAGTTTGTAAGCCACCGGACCTACTCTAGATAAAATCTTAAAGGGTCCAATATAACGGGGATTCAATTTCCCTCGTTTTCCAAATCTTATAACGCCTTTCCATGGCGATACTTTCAACATTACTCGGTCACCCACCTCAAACTCCATTGGCTTCCGCCGCACATCCGCGTAACTTTTCTGTCTACTACGGGCAGTCAACAACCTCTTCTTAATCTGAACTATCATCTCTGTAGTCTCCCGGATCAATTCCGGTCCCGTGAGCTGGGTATCCCCAACTTCACTCCAACATTCAGGAGATCTACACTTCCTACCATACAAAGCTTCAAACGGTGCAACCTTAATACTAGAATGGTAACTATTGTTATACGAAAACTCTGCTAACGACAAATGTTTATCCAAATTCTTACCAAAGTCTAACACACAAGCTCTCAACATATCTTCCAGTGTTTGTACCGTCCTTTCACTCTGCCCATCAGTCTGGGGGTGATAAGCAGTGCTCATGTCGAGATTCGTTCCCAAAGATCTTTGGAGAGATTTCCAATAATTCGATGCGAATCTAGGATCTCGATCTGAAATGATCGATACAGGCACTCCATGCTTGCATACAACATTATCAAGGTATATTCGAGTCAGCTTCTCCAGTGAGAACTGCTCCTTAACCGGAATGAAGTGTGCTGATTTGGTCAGTCTATCGACAATAACCCAAATCGAATTGTTTCCAGATGATGTTCTAGGAAGCTTGGTGATCAAGTCCATCGTGATTCGCTCCCACTTCCATTCAGGAATCTTTGGTTGTTGAAGTAGTCCTGATGGCTTTTGATGTTCAGCTTTGACTCTGGCACAAGTCAAGCATTGGAGAACATACATAGCTATGTCAGCTTTCATATTCGGCCACCAGTACAACTTCTTCAAATCATGGTACATCTTATCAGATCCCGGATGAATGGAATATTTAGATTTATGGGATTCTAACATAATCAAATCTCTTAAGCCTCCAAACTTAGGTATCCACATACGACCTCTTAAGCATTTCACTCCATCAGCTCTAACCTCTAAAGGATCTCTTTCTCCTCGGAACCCTTCATTAACAAAATTCTCCTTCTTACAAGCTTCTATTTGCGCATTTCTAATTTGCTCAGGCAAATTATTGTGCACAGTCAAGACTAGAGAACGCACCCTGATAGGCTCTCTATCTTTCCTACTTAACGCATCAGCAACAACATTGGCTTTTCCTGGGTGATATTTTATATCACAATCATAGTCACTTAACAACTCTATCCATCTTCGTTGCCTCATGTTCAATTCCTTCTGGTCGAGAATATACTGTAGGCTTTTGTGATCGGTGAATACCGTACACTTGGTGCCATACAGATAATGTCTCCACAACCTAAGAGCAAAGACTACAGCTCCTAACTCAAGATCATGAGTAGTATAATTCTCCTCATTCTTCCTTAATTTCCTAGAATCATAAGCTATCACTTTCTCTCGCTGCATCAACACAGCTCCATAACCTCTAAGAGATGCATCACAATATACTACAAAATCTTCACTCCCGCCGGGTAATGATAAGATTGGCGCACTACATAATTTTTGCTTCAATGTCTGAAATGCTCCATCTTCATCACTTACCCAAACGAAAGGTTTATTCTTCTGGGTAAGCTTAGTCAAGGGTTTAACTATTAAAGAAAATTCTTTAATGAATCGCCTATAATAGCCAGCCAATCCTAAGAACTGTCGCACTTCCGTTGGCGTTGTCGGTGCAGACCAATTCTTAATAGCTTCAACCTTTGCAGGATCAACATGAATTCCATCTCTGTTAATCACATGACCAAGAAATTGCACAGAATCTAACCAGAAATCACATTTCGAAAACTTAGCATACAACCTTTCATCCTTCAACAAATTCAAAACAATCCTCAAATGTTCTCTATGTTCATCTTCATTCTTAGAATAGATTAGAATATCGTCAATAAACACAATCACAAATTTATCCAAGTAGGGCTTGCACACTCGATTCATTAAATCCATGAAAACCGCAGGTGCGTTAGTTAACCCAAATGGCATTACTTGAAATTCATAGTGTCCATAACGAGTTCTAAATGCAGTTATAGGAATATCTTCTTCACGGACGCGAAGTTGGTGATATCCTGACCGCAAATCTATCTTAGAATACACACTAGATCCTTGCAGTTGATCAAACAAATCATCAATCCTAGGTAAAGGATATCGATTTTTAATTGTCAACTTATTCAGTTCCCTATAATCAATGCACATACGAAAAGATCCATCCTTCTTCTTAACGAACAAGACTGGAGCTCCCCAAGGCGACGAGCTCAGTCGAATAAAACCTTTATCAGACAACTCCTTAAGTTGCTCAGATAACTCCTTTAATTCAGAAGGGGCTAATCGGTAAGGCGCACGTGCCATCGGTGCAGCACCAGGAATTAAATCGATTCGAAACTCTACTTGCCTTATCGGTGGAAGTCTGGGTAAATCTTTAGGAAATACCACAGGAAATTCACAAATAATAGGTACATCTTCCAATCGTTTCTCCCTAGACTCATTCCCGGTCACTTGAGCTAAGAATAACTCACAACCGTTCCTGATGTACTTTTGGAATTTAATACATGAAACGATTTTCAAACGGGATTCACCTTGACTACCATCAATTACTAACGTCCTATTCCTAAGAGGAATCTTAACCTTCTTCTCTCCACATAAAATAGTAGCATTATTCAACGACAACCAATCCATACCAATAATAATATCAAAACTACCTAATTCTATCAACATCAAATCAATTGGAAAGGGATGGTTCAAGAGATTTAGAGAGCATCCTTCTAATAGATTATTAGTTTTCACTAATTTACCATTAGCCAATTCCACCTCGTAACTGGTACTTATCTCAACAGGTTCAATATCAATAAGGGCACTAAATTTAGTGGATACAAAGCTCCTATCGGCACCCGAATCGAATAAAGCAACAACATAATGATTGTTGAGTAAAAACGTACCGGTAACGACATTCGGATCCTCTTTCTTCACCTCAATTGTTCCAAGTTGGTAGATACCACCCTGGGGTTTCTTCCAGGTACAATCGCTTTCAACTTGGGGCATTCCGATTTCCAATGACCTTCTTCATTACAGTTGAAGCAAATGGTTCCCTTCTTACACCTTTCAACCTTGTGTCCAAGCTTTCCGCAATTTCGGCACTTCCAGCAGTCGCCAACATGCCTCTTGTTGCCACACTTAGGACATCTATCATCGTTGCGCGGTGCATTGTTGGTAAGAGCATTTGCATTCCCCTTTCTCTTGTTCTGACGGCGATTGAAATTCTTCCTATTATCACCTCTATCTACACACTCACCGTCTCCATTTCTTTTCTTACCAACACGGGCTTCATCTTCCTTATCCTGAATTATCTGTCCAATGAGTTGGTAGGCCATTCGAACAGCATCATCAATGGTCAGTGGTTTCGATGATGTTACGTCCCCCCGGATATTCCTGGTCAACCCTTTCACATATTGCTCAATTCGGATCTCTTCGGGTTCAACCAATCGAGGACATAGCAAGGCCAACTCATGGAATCGATTCGTGTAACTATCAATGTCCACACCTTTCATTCTCAAATGAATCAACTTCTGTTCTAACCTAATGATCACACTACGAGGACAAAACTCCAAAGTCATCCACTTCTTAATTTCAGCCCAAGGAGTAGCATTAGCAGCATCAAAACACATGAAAGCAATTCTCCCGTTCCACCAAGTCAACGCACGACCTTTAAGAGTAGCCATAGCAAAAGTCACCTTATCTTCCTCCTTACACTTACTAATCCGAAACACCGATTCAATCTTCTTAATCCACTGGCTTAGTCCTACAGCACCTTCAGTTCCATTAAAAGGTAGAGGTTCACACTTCATGAACGTCACATAAGTACAGCCACCAACTTCAGGTGCATTCGTTCCAAGTCCTCCTACATTTCCTCCAGCATTAGCATTCACATTATTAGCATTCACATTATTAGCATTCACATTCACATTAGTACCGCCAATTCCACTACCGCCAGCTCCACTACCGCCAGCTCCACTACCGCCAGCTCCACTACCGCCAGCTTCACTACCGCCAGCTCCACTACCGCTAGCTCCACTACCGCCAGCTTCATTTCTAGCATTTGCCATAAATTCAGTCATAGATGCGGTAACTTGCTCCGTAATAATCCTACGTACATCATCCTCAGTCACAGCCTTCTTGGGCGGCATAGTTCTATAATTTCACAATTTCAAAATATTAAGCATTCACCCAACAAAGGATTCATATAATATGGATCGAATTCATAATCAAGGTACAAATAAGGCACAATATGGAATTCAAGACAAGATACATATTTCATTCGATCTGAAACAAAAGTATTGTCTTAGTACATCCCATATCAAAGTTCTAGCACTATATACACTTAAAATTCGTGCCACGTCTACTACTAACAAGTCGGTTCAGTCAAAGCTCCAAAAGCACAAAAGATATAAAGGTCACTACTAAATACAGACTGGTCTACTGAGAACCGCTAGATGGTCCATCATCCATCGTCTTCTGGATCTTTGCCGGACGATCACTAGACACATCTTCAGCTGGGCGCTTACGGATTACTCCTTTTTCAACCATGTCAGCATAAAATCTACTGTTCCATCCCACAGATATATTCAACTCCTTTTCAGCTTTCTCACGCATCGCACGAGCTACACTCAACTGAATCTCCATAGTATTCACCTTTCTCTTCATTTCAGCATACTCACCACTTTCCAACACTGATAACCTCCTAAAAGCCTCATTCAAACCACGTTCTACATCACTCAAATCCAAACTAATCAATTCCTTCTCTTTCTCGCCAACCTTAGTCTTCGACTCCAAATAAGCAACATGAGTCTGAACAACACCTAATCCAACCTCTGTCATAGAACTCTTAACACGGGAAGCATCTAGATCACGTCTCAAGGCCCATGGTGCAAGACCATCAATATGAGTAGCCTCTCGAGTACTAGACGAATCTCCTATCTCACGTCTACGAGTAGCAATACCATCAGTACCGTCAGGTGCATCATCATCCTCATCCTCCTCTGATTCAGAATCAGATTCAGACGATTCAGACATTTCATCCCTAGGTAACTCAACCTCAGAATCAGACAAACAAACTGGTGGGGGCAAAGGCTCGCCCTCTGGAACATCATACGGATAAATAAGCTCGGCTTCCTCATCGTCATCAACCTCAACATCTATACCTACATCCTCCTCGACATCCTCGTCGTCAATTTCGTCATCTAAATCATCTAACCCAATCTCCTCATCATTCTCAATATCCACATTCTCAATCTCATTCTCTACCAAGTCAACCTGAGGGGGAATCTGATCTCCTAGTCCTAACTCGGGCTCGGGATCCTCAAATGGTTCCTTCTCATCATCGATATCATAATCTACTAAGTCTAAATAAGGATCATCTTCTATATTAGGTTCGGGAATAGCATGGTTTTCTACAGGAATATTAGGGTCAGCCATGAAAATCTGCATTTATATATATATATCTCGTATTAGGATAACATACTAGTTAAACAATTACATAATGAAATCACGATATATACATATTTATAAATTAAATTATATATATCAAAATATATATCTTCTCAATAGGGCTTGTTGGTAACGTCGGAGATCTCTGGCACCGCTATAGTCAAAAGATTTTTCAAATATTTTCTTAAATGTTCATTGTCAAAAGATTTTGAAAAGTTTTGTTCAAAACCTTGGTTTTTTAAAATCTTTTGTTCTCTACAACGAGAGCTCTGGTACCAAACTGTAACACTCTCATTTTTCGTATCGGTACAGCGGAAGGGTCTTTCAGAGTGTTACGGGATAGCACAATAACTCCAATCATAGACAACACATAAAAATGGTTGTACAAGGTTTAACAAACATTCATTCGATAAAAAGTTTCAAAAGCGTACAACAGGTCCCAAATTATACAGGTCATTAAGTTTACAAAACACAGATCGAATGAACATTTTTAATATTAAGTGTGGGCCATCAGAGTCGATCTCCATCCGGATTACCTTCAAGCACCTGAGATAAAAACATGTAAAAATCATATCAGCGAATGCCGAGTGAATTCATAGAGTTTAATGAAAACCGTTATATAAAAACAATCATTTACAATAATTTAAAATCAGAACACAAGCATAATATCGGAAGTAAGTCCTCATATTGCTAGTCAGGCAATATATAAATCAAGCGTACATCTGAAACCGTCCATGAGACAGTAGTCTCTATATTACCATGATAGGTAATATATTCATCGTTAATAGCGTCGTTATCGTTTATTATTTATGTTTTATAGCATACATTGTATAGGATTATTATTAGCCGCATGACATTGTTACCTTACTATGAAAACAGCGGGCCGCGAACCCGGCAAACAGTTTGCCCATCTAAGTTAGCGTGTCGTCACAAAAATCACGCTATGGAATCTTCTCATACATAAATTCGCTTACCAATCAATGTGGTACGACGGGGATCAACCGTCAAGGCGCGAACTGGGGTGATCGTCCCCAAATAGTACTATCAAATGCATAAGCGTCTACCAAATCCCGGTAGTTCACAATTCATGCTAATGGGACTTTAAGTGACATAACCTAACTACTAATAATCCTTTTAGTCTCGAATATAGGGTCATAGCATCATTCGGGTCCATATCATTTAGCATACAATCGGGACTACTTGTGTTCTATTTTTATAAAATATAGCATGTTATCTCCCTCGCGGATTTACAAATCATTTTATAAAACATTTAAAATAGTGCGAGGCTATGAACTCACGTTGTTAATGAAAGGCGGATTATCGGCTACGGGCGTGCTTCGGTCACGGAAACCTATATAAATAATAATCGGTCTTAGACTCGGTCCAATGACTTTTATCAAAATAAAAATATACATATGATGATTTTGTACATATGATGATGATCAAGTGGGTTTATACATCCTTGTTTACTCATTTTAGTGTTTACGTCTTGGTAACGTTTTACTAGTTCACTAGTTTTACCGATTTTACCTATTTTAAGTCCATTAAGTCTTTTATAAGTTCTTTAACTTGTTTTTATCCCTTTTATACCTATATTATCAGTATATGACTTTTATAAACTTTACATTAGACGGGTTTGGTCGTCTAAGTTTTATTTGGCGAAAAACGTTAATTTTACGGCGATAGCCGAAAAAGTCGTAAAAATCAAGTTTATAGTTTTTATTACTTATAAATATTATTTTACCACCATTTATATAATTTACCCATTTAATTAACCTTTTATACATTTATATAAATAAGTTTTATAAGTTAGTGGGTTTATATTTTTACATTTTATACATTATAATGTGAGTGCTTATATAATATTAATAAACATTATTTCCAAAAATCTGATTTTTAACTTCATGTTCACCATTTTTAGCATATCTAGAGTTCTATAATGAATTAGAAGCTCATTTTTGGATGGCATGATCTTCATAATATGTGCTACATTTAACTTAGTTATAGCTACTGCCCATTTTGAGTTTAACTTGCCTTAACAGTCCCTACAAAACTGCTTATTCAGATTATACCACCTAACTTGTTTTGATCATATCTCACTCATTATTTTGATTCCATTGCATGGCCAACTCTCACATGTGTATAACATCTTCTACTTACTGTAAATGGATCAAACCATGCAATTTTATCAGTTCATCTTTTAGTTATCTACTGTTTTTATACAGCCAACTAAATAATCAAGATTTTAGCTTCATTTCTTATAGTTATCATCATTTTTAAGCATATTTATCAACAATTGATCCCCACACAACATTTTTATCATCATATATACATCATATACATATACAAAATGAAAGAAAATATATTTGTTCTTTACAAAATAACAAGAGAAAAATGGAGAGGATGATCTTCTTTACCAATCCAAGTGGATTTCTTGTTTCAGGAAGACAAGAACTTGATGAACACAACAAGTATCTCCAAGACCATCAAATATCAAGAACATAGGTTGGAAAATCAGCCCTAGGACACAAGCAAATCACCTCCAAAGATGTTAATATGGCCACCAAATGAGCAAGGCTTCAAGAATACTCCTTAATAGAGCTAGTAAACATGTTGTTCATGGCTAGAAGAAATCAAATGGGGTGTTTGTTGGTTAATAGTGGACGGCAAGGGGAGGGGTGTTGAGAGGATTTTGATGTTGATTTGCATGTGAGAAAGATGGAAATGAAAAACAAGTTGCTAGTTTTGGAAGGTTAAGTGGTATGGTAAAGCTTAAGGTGTAAGCTAGCTTACACTTGGTGTAAGTTAGCTAAACTTGATGCCACCTAAGTGTTGTGGTGTCAAGTTGGCCGTCCCAACCAAGCTAGTGGGGTGGGACAATGTGTTTTGTCCCATCTCACTAGTTTACGGGTATTTCTCGATTCTAGTTTTCTCGATTTGCGTGCCCTCGGGTCGTTTTATGAAAAACGTTTTTATAAATTATGAATCACCGTCACAAAAAGAATCCAATAAAAATTGTCTCATCAAAAACGGAGTTCAAAAACGTAAATACGTAATCCTAAGGTTTCCGGTTTAGTCGTAAAAGACTCCAAATTATGCACGTAAGCCCAAATTTAAATCCGTAAATTGTGAGTTCGTCAACCAACACAAAAATAAGTTTCAAAATATTATACGAGAAAATATTTCACTACCTGAAAATGTTAAATTTTCACATCTAGATTTCACTACCATTAATCACACGGTCAAATAATGTAAAAGATTAAGCCTTAAATCTCATGTTAAATATTCAAGGTACAGGTTTTCACTGATCGGTCAACTCAGGGCAGCCTATAAATGATTATTAACTCCTTCCTATTCTTATAAACAAACAGATGGTCCTTAATGATCACAAGCATGAAGTTATCAAATTACAGCCTACACATGTGATTCACCAAATTTATGGATGCTACATGTTTATTGGTCAATCCAAATGACACAGCATGAAACTCATAATGTTCATTACAAGTTCTGGATGTAGTGATTGGAATAGATAATCTTTTTGTCGCGGACGCGAAGTTGATGATAACCATGTCGTGGATCAAATTTTTGAATATACGCTAGAACCTTGTAAATGATCGAACAAATCTATCATCTTGGGTAATGGATATTGATTTCGATTGTCAATTTACTTAGTTCACGATAATGAATAAATATAAGGAATGATAACACCATAGCTCTTCATGATGACGAGCTTGGTAGAATAAAAGCTTTCTCCGATAACTCTCTCAGTTGCACGGTAATTCTTTTAATTCAGATGGTGCTGAAGTACAGTGCACATGCCATAGGTGAAGCACTGGGAATATAATCAATACCAAATTCAACTTGCCTTAATGGCGAAAGTCTAGGTAATTCATCAACAAATACCTCCTAAAGTTTTAGATAACAGAAACATCTTTTAATAAGTCCACCTTAGGTTCTTTCTAGATTACAAGATCTATGACTAGTTCATAAACATTCATGGTAAAATTTCAAGTCTAAATGCAGGATATGGTCATCCATCAAGAATTATTTAGATCACTTTTGATAATCAACATCTTATCTTTTAGGGGAGTTCTACTCGAGTTCCCATCAACTAAGACAATGTCGTCATGTCATAATCAATCAATCAATTCTACTGGCACTACCGACTTTCCAGTTTTATTGCAGTTGATAAGATGTGAACTTCACAAAAGACTAATAATAACTCATAACCCTCCACAAGTTCAAGGATATATGGAGACATAGCTAACATTAAAAGAGTAATGTCAACGCATAATTTACGCGAGAGAATTTCAAATCAGATAAAGACGAAAACATTAACGAATATGAAAATATCCCATGTTTTCATAATTTGAGTACGCATTCGAAAGCTCCTCGGATCGTTACCCAGGTTATTCAAATGAAATATAATCAAAAGAAATGATAGGAAAGTCGATACACCCAGTCGGATATTAGTACTCGATAATTAGATACTTTTCCAAAGAATCTCGCCACGGGAGAATTGGACAAGAAGGGGATGTCAATTGTCAATGAAGACAATATCCACAGATGAGTAAATTCTATTCAGAAAATAACTGGTACGGGCACATATGTAGGTGTCTCTAACAATATGTCCCTATTTTACACTTCTTGCAGATCTCATAAAATTTAATCCTTCACAATCTTCAAAGAAAATTTAGTGTTTATTAATAATTTCATGGTGACTACTAATCAGCCTTGCATGGTCCCTTCCAAATTATACGTAGGCGCGTAACTATATACAGTTTTAGGATTAACGATGCAATACTCAGTTCGTCAAAACTTTGTCATCATGTTTAAAATATATATATTCATGCTTAATCATGAAATAAAAACCAAATGAGTTTTCAGTGATGTTCTTTGTTATGAAAACAATTAAGTTTTCCAAGGTGTTTCATAAACAACTTTATTTCGATAACGATTACTTATAAGTCTCACTTTAAATAATCCATATGATGATGAAAATTAAATTTTTCTCAAGAGATACTGTTTTAACTTATAAAACAATGAGTGATCTGCAAAAGAGTGATGAAAAGTTGTTCACCAAGAACTAACTATAATATGATAGGAAATGAGCTTAGCCAATTAATCATGAGGTTCATGACTTCGATGGCGCTCAAAAAGAATAATCCACAACGTAACTCAAATCGAGATGAGTACTTGTTCAATGGTTGCATCGCTAATGCAAACATTAGGATAAAGCAATAAAAGATAGGTAACATCGATACATGTAGGATTTAGCAATCAAAGGTAGTCTTTTCATTAGTCACAAACAAGTCAAAATTGTACCGTAACACATTACGTGCCACTATGTCATACAATTCCAAGAACTCATCCTACCAACTGATGTCTCAGTTAAGTTAGGGATTTTTAAAAGATACCACAATGAATACTAATCTACAATAGTCATTAGGTGTTCCACATGTCCTGAAAGATCCATCAGTCCCAATTTCAGAAGAAGATTTATTCGATTTATTTCTTGGACACGGGCATCCTCGTCATTGGACAATGGCCTAGGAACAACCCTTAACACGAACCAACAATCAATTAAAACCTTATAATTCTATCACAAGACTTAACGACTTCCTCTTAACAATCTCATATTCCATACGAATTAAATTTTACTTTTATTCAAGTTTCAACCAAATCATACTCAATGCGATATCCTACCTCATTCTCTAATACTTTCAACCTTATTCTTAGACCTTGAAAGGGTAATAAAAGTTCGATATGAACAACACTTAATTTCCAAATCTATAGCTCTTTCAACAATAGTTATCGAATGAGTCACTGGTATGAAATGACTCACACATTCAATTAGACTTCTCGGAAATATACTAGTGGCATGAGGCTTTTGGGTAATGGTTCCAATGACAGCCTCA